>QLOU01007136.1:0-11360 GCA_003313715.1 Russula abietina | reverse complement strand
TGACAGGACTGCTATGCATCGCACTGGGCTCCTCCGCAATGTTCACTTACAAGGCATCCCATGGTGCTCCTCACTTCACAACCTGGCATTCTGTGCGTGCACCTTCCCTCCCTCGTGTAGCATGCTGACGCTATCCTCTTCTTCTTTTAGACCTTCGGCTTGATCACCGGCTCCCTGCTCGTTGTCCAGTTCCTGCTCGGTGCCGGGAGCGTCTGGTTTGGCGGCATTGCTTTTGGCGGCGGTCATAAGGCCAAGCTGGTCTGGAAGTACCATAGGTTGATAGGCTACCTGGCATTACTTTCTCTTGTCACCACCGTCCACTTTGGAGGTTGGTCGAAATGGGTCTCTGCACATAGCATCTATGCTGCCCGTGTTGTCGCTTACACGTTGGCACCCCTCGGCATCCTGCTATCTCTTTACTCTCGCATCAGGTGCCCTATTTCTTTTCTGACACATCCTCAAGAGGTTTCTAACCAATCCGTACTAGGACATCAAAGATGAAGTTTTTTTAACCTGTGACACCCAAAGGTGCTTTGCCAGCACCTTTTCTTGTATCTTGTATCTTATAGGGCAGTTCGTCCTATTAGTGTTTATCTCGGTGATGTAAATTTGTGAATTGACATAAAGAATGCGATTCTATGAGACAATGGAAGTTCCCTCGATTGGCCCCGTCGCTGTCGGCGGCTGCACCACAATCGGCGGAGGCGAATTCAGAACCTCAGCAACCGGAACTGAGGTTGTTGACAGCTCAACGGAAGAAGGCACCGGCGGTGACAGCGGGATGACGCTCTCTATGAATCCGGGAATGAATTGCTCAATCTTGTCGTGCGTGATATACCATAGTTGTCCGTCATGCGAGTCGCCATGTTCCTCGGCTAATGGAGGAAGAAGAATACCGGCTGCATGCATCACGAGGATCACATTTTTGAGTGATTCGTGAACAGCCTCGGACTGCGGAATACAGTACGCCGTATTAACCTTCCATTACGCATACCAAAAGGGAAGACGAAGCGTACCAGTTGCTCACTGTGGTCCGTTTGCATGAGTCGACCTAGGTAGTCGAGGACTTGCATCCAACACTCGGATACATTCTCTCCTCCCACGTTATCACTCACTTCAAACCTCATGAACGCCTTACACAACAGTACAGACGCGCGCAGGCGACTTTCTGTAGTTTCTATGCTGACCGGGGCGACGTTCAGCGCATCGAACAGCGGGTAGAGCACACGTTGAAAAATTTCTGGAATGTCAGCACGGGACACAACCACAAGCGGCCCGAGGATCGCACGGGAAAGCGAGGAAAGCGCGGCAAGTCGGACCTCGGATGACGCGGATGTGGATCGACGGGATAGAGAAACTAACACCGGAAGAGTAAGTTGATAGCGACCTGCACGTATATTAAGCACGATCAAGTCAGCCAGTGAATAACCTGCATCGAAACAAGAAACTCAGCTGACTTTTATCACGAGACTCAGACTCGCTGCGATTCTCTGTCAGAGAGGGGATGTACTTCAAGATCTCGAACATGAGATCGATAGCTTTTCGTCCTCGGTCGATTACGGAAGACCTGAGTCAGGTAAGTGAAAGTGTGCCAGATGACGGATATGGGGCTGTTCACCTGGATGAATTGGACTGAGGGCGCCGAGCGTGTTGCTGCTCCACCTCGGCTGCGATCCCAGCAGCAGAAGCAAAGTCGTCAAGCACGGCGACAAGACCAGCGATGTTATCAACACTGATGCACCGTTCGGGTCCTTCCACTATGAGGCGCTGAATGAAATCGAACGATGCGCGCGCTGCTTCGAGGTTCGAAACACCCGACCGGACTGATGCCAAGACGATGTTCCATTCAGTCTGCGAGTTGATAACCTCGCGATGGTTTTGCACAATAAGGATCAGCCCAGAAATTATCTGCTCGGCTACAGAGTTCGCCACCACTGGAGGGAGACCTCCAAGAAGATCAAAGGAGAGGTATATCTGATCACGCAATTTACTTGGCTACAACGGCGTCATCAATCCATGTGTTTTCGGTATGCATCACAACTTACCTTAGCAGCCAAGATCAGACAAATCCGCATTACAGACACAACCGCGCGCTCAACGAGAAGGACGCTGTACATTTGCGAAGATTTAAGCAGCAGGGATAAGTGCTCAAAAACGATGGGCCTGGGGGTAATGAGACAAAAGCTTGTTCGCGACCGCGGGAGCTTACCATAGCTCTTCAATGTACCCTGGTGTCTTGCAGACAATGCTGACCATCATCTCGAGTAAAAACACCGAAGCCGGGTCATATGGCAATGGGCGGGGTGATCTTTCGACAGAGCCGGAAGAATTATCATCGGGCTCGTGTTGAAGGCTTGTATTTGTTCGTTCATAAGCAAGGGCCTCTAGTGATCGAACAGCAGCAACCAAAGGTTCCAAGTCCAATTGCCTACGATGAAGTCAGCGTTATACACTTGCTATTCATGTTAACGCATACATGATTTGTGCGTAGAGTTCTTCCAGGCGACATGTGGAGATGCAGTCAAGTGCACAGAGAGTGCTTTCTATATCCGCGTCAGACGCTCTTGGAATAAGATTGTCTTGTGAAGAGCTATAAGGGGTCATCAGATATGAGGAAAGAGTCGACAGAAGGCCGTCGTTTCTTGGCGGTGGTCGCGCCGGTTGACTACTGCTCCCGCGCAAAGGGATCATGGAAACGCCACCGAGAAAGTCCTCCATCTGGAGCATTCGGGTGGGGAGAAGGGAGTGAATGAATAGATTTAACAAAATCTCGAAAACCTGTATCACATGAAGCACACTAAAACGCAGACAGATAATGCGACGAACCTGAATCCAGCCTTCACGGATGGCATTCCCGTTGCCATTCATAATATTGAATAGGACGACAGCTGCCAACTGTCCCTTCAGGTGTGCACCAAAGCTTACGGCCAATGAGGAGACTGTAATGGATTGTCCTTCCACTTCTACCACGGGGTATATGGGAACTTCAGAGGGGAGATTCTCAGAAAGAAGACTCGTTGCTTGCGAGAGCGAAATGACCACATAATCGAACACTTCTGGGAGTTGGAAGTAACCAGCGAGGGTGGCGCATTGTCGGAAGCCCGCAATAGCACGTTCGATAATGTAGTCATCATCAAAAGTCATGAACGCAAACGTGATCGCGGAAATGACAGGCTTCCAGATGGTTCGGAACATCTCCTTGTCGAAGACAGGAGAATTGCAGATCATGAGTTCCCCTGATAAGCGAGGTGATCTCAATACAGGGAATATAAACAAGCACAGAACCACATACCAGATTGTCGCGAGCGCATGAGCAGCTCTTTCCAAGCAAACTCAAAGCCAAGTTGCCCTGTATGCTCCTCGGGCATTACTATCTCTTGCCTTCGTATAGAATCGTAAACAGCTTGCTAAGAGAAGCGTGAGAAACGCGCATTAGCCTCGGATATCACGTACCAGATACTCAGGTGAGAAGTCGGATCCATCATTGACACCTCTCAGATTACGCTGATAGTCTTCAATAGTCATGCGTTTCTGAAAAAGTTCAGATATGAACTAAGAAATGCGATTGACGGCTTAGAATTGATTGACATACCCGAACTTGTGGATTGTGCAAATCGGTATTTAACATGATCACTGAATATGCGAGGACATAGACGGCGTCCTGGCTTTTGATCTCGGCTGGGAGGTGACGTGAGCGATTATATCCCAATGTAGAACAAAAAACGAACCTGGCTTCGATGCAAAGTATATTTCAGCAAATGTCTCGGTGATTCGCGAAATTTGTTGAGCTTCTCCTGGAAGTCGGAACGTTTCCAAGAGATCTCTCATGGCGTCCGCGATAGGTTTCTGTAAACAAGTCGACAGTTCAAGGTCGGAATACAACGAGGCCAGCTTTTGGACGCACTTCGCGGAAGTCGAAAAGCCCAACAAAGGCCTTGAGAACGTCAATGTTCTCCGGCTTTGAAATAAAATCCCCCAATAGCTTCTTGTCGAGCCTAGTACTACTTTTCAGAAATTTTGCAAGACTCTGCGCGCGAGAAATCTCGTCCGAGAGATCGTGGTATATAAGACCACTTTCCTCAAGGAAAGCAAGCCCTGTTTTTGGCTTGCTATTGAAGCGAGCGGCACCAGTCAGAATGAGTCTTTTCTTCGACTTCCGTTGCATTAGCTCTGGTGCCGAGACATAACTCTACGAGAATCAAAAGAGGACTCAGTGATACAGATACACGGTAGCGAAATAAGGACAAACCTTAGGCCACTCTGTGTCCAGCTGGCTATCTGGTTAGTATGGAGGTGTCTGGTAGGCTGATTTGACTCACGACCGCAGCGCGCGTAGCCATTGCGTTAATAAATGTTAGAAGGATGTCCAAACACAGGTACTGGGCACTCAAATACGAGGTTTGCGATGGTTCTCCGTAATAATCGTTGTACACGCCCTAAAAGGCGACAATAAATGAGCGGAGAATCAGAGAAGGTTATGCGAGTGAACCTTAGTCAATAGGTCGATGATCCTGTCGAACAGATTTTCTGCGTTGATGTCGCAGTCATAGTTACTGAAAAGTTCAACAAGGAAACTCGGGTGGCTCGATATCTGACTGAGGACGTCTAACAGCAGATCTCGTGCACTCCCACTGGCTGGGATGACGGATGGTCTGTTCGGCGTTGGACTGCCCTTTTCGACGTCGGCCTCTTCGAGTAGCTCAAGACTGGAGGCGTGAGAACGTGGAGAATTGGGACGAGGGGAGAAGAATCCACTCTTTGGCACTGGCGTCCCTAGGCGGCTCGACTTGCCCGTTACAGGGGGTGCAAGTCGATCCAATGTATAGGCTAGGAATAGTTCCTGCTGAAGCTTCAGATACCTTCGCACACTGTTAATCATCGTAGATATAGTGCGGAGCGTCAGCTGAAAGACGGAAGAATTATCAGATTGCGCGAGCTGGAAGAGATACTTGCATCCATGGTCAAGAACCATGGTACGAAGTGTGGGGAAATCGCCTAATCGTGGGCCAGACACTTCGAAGGACGTGTTTAACACGCCTAGTGCGAGGAGTCTTGTGGAGTCTGTATGTATGCGGTCATGTGGGTCGAGAATATTCACAAGAACTCTAAGCAGTTCAACGATCGACGGTAGTCCATCTGAGATACCCATCAAAGTCAGGGTGGACAATTGGTACGTGGTGCTATAACATACAATCCAACTTCTGTGTCCTGGAGGTATCTTGTGGGCTCTCTGCAATGGGGGTCTCTGATTGACCTGCAGCTACAGAATCACCTGACGCTGGCTCAATGGGCCGTGTTGGCGAAGAGGGGTCCGTTCCTGCTGTCGGCGCACTCGAAACGACCACTAGCCTTTTCTCCTCACTCACAGGGTCGAGAATGTGGAGTTTGGACAGAACCGTTCTCACGAGTTTGTGCATCGTCAGCTCAGCGGAGCGTCGCAGAGCCTCTGTTGCAATATAAACAATGTTACTACGGGAAAAGATATGAGAGGACAGACCGCTGAGCCTCATTTGTACACATGTCGCAAGGACAGTCTCCAACATCTCACAGACCTCGATGTCACCAAGCCGTGTACCCCATACCCCACACATGCAATCTTCGATGACGGTCAATATCCGAAGCAATACAACCTCGTCGCCGGAAGAGTCGCTGGCTTCAAATTTGCAGTGGGAAACGGAGGAACTAACAGCCACAAGGGCAACATCGACGGATGTATCGTTTTTCAAAAAGAGGCCACAGGAAAAGAAAGAGTGCAGAGCGGAAAGGGCAGCGGACGTGATGGGACCCGTGGATAAAGGCGAACGAATGATGGAAAGGAAGGGCGCAAGGACATCAGTGAGGGATATGGACGAGATATCTAAAGGACAAACAATGATTTTACCGCGGCCTTGTGCGTCAGAGAGTCTGCACACACCTTGCGCACTTCTGAGGGATCTCTTTAGTTCCTCGAAACCCGACATAAGATCCTCCTCTCTGCTCCCTTGTTGCGGTGTTGGGACGGTATTTGACCCCGGCCGTCGAAGTCCAAGATTGCTTGCCAGGGCTGAGTCCTTGGTGTAGTACGTGTGCATACTTGATGACCACCTGGAATTCCTTCGCATGACCGAGGTTACGGAGAGGATCTCGGAATAGATAATATGGCCGGAGGGGACTGTTTCTTTGTAAACAGTGTTGTCGGAGGCCATATGTGAGGCGGCCATCAGTACAACCAATAACGCGAAGTGGGGGTTAAAAAAGAGGTAACTGCCTAACTGGGAGACCTTACTAATAGGAATACCAAATTAGTACACACTATTTCCCATTTTGGTTGGCAAATGGAGGTGTCGTGTCCAAAACCACGTGATGCATATAATTACACAAATACAGCCATTGCCCTATGATCCTGCATCCCCTGCACGACTCGCCATCGCCGCCTGTCCCGCTGCCGTGGCAGCCAGCCTCGAACGCTTCCTTTCCGCCTCTGCAGTGGACAACACTATGAGCCAGAGTCGGAACATACGATAGTCGTTCAATCTTACCAGCTTCTTTCTCCTGCTCAATTTCTTGAACAATGGCTTCTATTTGCGCAAAACCCAGGTTCTGAGGCCAAGTGTAAAGTGGGGTAAGGAGAAACATAAGTTACTACCACTCACGGTGACCTTTCCATATTCTTCCATAACACTGATCTCAATGTTCTTTGCGCCCGTCTGTACAACCTCGAGAAGACTCTTTACAGTAAGTTTGATACTCTCGTCGCGGGTCATATCGTCTTTATGATTCTTCTCCAAGAACTCCCGAACAGTTTTTGAAGATCTTCCGATGGCGTTGGCCTTACGATGTTATGACCAATTGAACATAATTGGTGAATTAAACAAAAGGCACACCTTCCAAGCACTGTAGATGCCACTGGGCTCAGTTTGGTATAACCGGGGGATCGTATCGTTAGGGTCAAACCCTACGATAAGTGTTGAGATGCCGAAAGGTCGAACCCCTCCGGACTGCGTATAACGCTTTAAAAGGTGGAAATCAATTTATAAACCCTTTCATGTCGCCAACAAACGCACCTGCTGGATTCCAGCAATATGTCTGGTGATATACTCAACAGTGACCGGATCCTCTACGGTGAGGCGATGGCTTTGGCATTCCACCCTCGCCTTGTCAATCAACACACGTCCGTCAGCCGTAAGACCTAGGAAGAAACATTGCCAGTTGTTTCTTCATAAGATCTTAGTGTGACAAGGCCAGACTAACCGGCAAACGCAAGACAAATGTGATCATCAAGCATGACGACCTTCCTGACCGTTCGTGGGTCTTGTAGTTGAAGAACAGATTTCTTTTCCACGCCTAGGACTACAACATCTTTCCCACGCACGCCCACCTAACTAATGTGAGATAAGTAGAGGTGTATAGGAAGTGCAACACGTACAGCGCAAGTACCCTTTCTCACCGCTTCTTGAGCATATTCTACCTAAGAGACATGAGACGCGCTATCAAGGTTGGTGTGGAAAGAGCATACTTGAAACAGATGTCCATCGGGTGAGAATACAGTAAGCGCTGTAGGAGAAATGAGAATCGGTTTTTTACATGAGGACACTGATCACAAACCGCGATCGTATGACCTGGACATGATTGTACTCTAGAGGATGGGCAAATGGACGCGTAGGCGGACTACTGTCTATTAGATAATCCGGAGTAAACCGAAACGCGATCCCGGCGCTACGTCATCTGTCTCTGTCATAATCACTGTACATGTGCTGTAGTCTCTGCCGAGCAAGACACATACCGTATGGTAGTCATTTACTGAGATGTTATCGTCAAGGCGTTTCTGCACAACCCCCTTGACCCGGGGGCCTCGAATCATCGTGATGCGATTTGTCTAACGCTGTGTTGAGATAAGTCACATACAGTATTGACCGTGACCAGATATTTTCCATTGAGGCAATTTATAGCATTCAATAAATATTGTAGGTAACATGGCCTCTCATAGTATATCTCTAGTGGCAACGACCCCTCCCTTTATTTATATATTTATGAGCTCCCGTCTGATGTTGTGGGCAAAGTATCGAAGCCCGTCTTCTGTGGAACCCTGAAACCATGGCCTAACAACGACAGTCATGGGTGCGAAGTACGCTAGGACCTTTGACAAAGGCGATGCAAATCTTGGCATTATGAGGAACCAAATGGCGGTTAATAAAGGCATTTAGTGATAAAACCAGTATGCTCACGCTAGGCGTATTTCTTCTGGAACACAAGTCTACCTGGTTTTTATAGGAAATATACCCAAGTGTTCATAATGACCTCTGCACAGGCAGTATTATTTGTCAAAGTTTTCCATTGCTGTCGCTCCGGAGAGATGGTAAATATTATATAGAGGATTGTGTTATTAACAAGATTTTCAGGAACGCCAATTGGACTTGCATCCGGGTCGAAGAATGCGCATAGGAACGGCGCAAAGTCAACGGCGCAGACTCTCGATGGCTTGTTGAAGCACTCCGAGTCTGCCCTTGACAAAAAGCCACCTCAATGGCGGAGAAATGACTTCTACTCGCAGAGACGGCGGCGGACGGCGTAAGTGACGCCACCTAAGCCGTCTTTTCACGCGAGGATTATTGGAGAGGCTACTGAGGAAGGGACACACCGATTCCCGATTGTCCAGTAACAACGACAGAGCGCGCTTTCTGGGTAGCAGAAGATGGACTAGTGTTTGATCCCAAGATCGAGTACATAAGAATCTGGACTAATGTCGTATTGTCGTTGGTCCAAACCTCCACGATATTGAATCTCCCCTAAAGACGGGCAAAGAGTTGGTGCAAGAGTTGGTGACGTGAGCCATTGAGTGACGGCGAGCATGGATGATCGGCGCTCATCGGCCCGCCAGGCTGATCATGACATGACAGACCAGACTCTAGAACAAGTGTCGAGGTAGATGCCTATTTACTACTCTTTTCCTTACCCACTAACACCCTCACCTCTCACCCAAGTGAACCACTGTTCTGCATGTTTTGCAATGTAGACCTTATGCAATGGTCGCCTAAAGACAGACAATCGCACTATGAAGCCCACCTTTCCAACCTAGACACACTGCGTGCGCAACTAGCTGTCCTACCTACCTTCGACTCTTGCGAATTAATTCTTTGAATGGGAACAGCACCTCCGACCTCGGGCTCACGCACACGGTACTCGCCTTCGCTTGCCAAAAGCCCACGAACCAGGGGCATCTCCCTCTCGAGCCGCTCTGCGAAGGATCAATTTTGGTACCATTCCCTCGAGACCGAACCGCCCTCTAATTACACCCCCGGTTCATACGCTTTCTCATTACTCAAAAAGCCGACGTTAACCTCTCTCCAGGACTCATTCCACTCATGAGAAGGATGTTGTTGACTTCCGTGGAGAGAAATACCACTCGTCGTGCTGTGCTCTGTCATGAGAGGGCAGTCCACATATACCACGAGATGTGGGACGCAGGTTGGGGCTGCAGGTAAGTATTTCCATCTAGTACAGAGACAGGTGTATTCACTAGTGGTCAGTTACAGGAATTTCATGATGTTATGCGCAATTTTGATGGATCAGCGCATGAAGCCTGAATACTCGCCTTTGATAATCAACCCGATCCCTCCAGGTGTCAACAATTTGAAAGTTTGGATTGAAGAAGCTTGGAAGGATGGTGAATATTTCCATCAATCTGGACGTCGCATGCTTTGATCCTCTCAAGTCAGGTTTTGACCCCGATGGCGCGGAAGAGCTAAAAGGCAAGCTCGTTGGCCACAACAAGTGGATTGGCACTGCCGGTAAAATTATTTGTAAATCTGTCTATTAATCGGCTGACCCGTGCCCTATCCTATAAGAATTGTACGTGGCATTCACGTACAGAGGAATTCCGTAATTACTACCCCTCACCATTTGAGACGAAGGTTAGAGTCTCACCCAATTTGCTCAGATCCCGACTTATCGATTTTGATACCCATGAGGGCAGTACGTCACGACGTTTTTATTCCTCGCCATCGGGATGATGGAACCCTGATTTTTTTTAGATGTGACCCCTCTAGTTGATTGGATTAAACGGTATTTCGACACCCAAACAGAGGTTCATCCCGCCTCTGTGCAAGAGAAGTGGCGGGTAGCCACCCCTGTTGTGATATCAGACCGCATGCCACTTATCCTCCAGCACCAGGGCCACTCGCGTACGATTATTGGTTATGAGATAGCGAAAGACGGCAGTATCACCCTGCTCACTTTTGATCCCGCAATGTATGTATTCACCCCCACCACTCTTGTACTTCGGATCATTCACAGTTCCATCAGACGTATGACCCAATTTGATATACGGCGCACTGCCCTATCCTCTCTCAACTTCTCCAAACAGCGGATGGGTCTCGCTGGCGATAGCAAACACGTCAACACAGGACGACTCGCAGAAACTCTGAAGATGCCATTCCAGACTCATAGTAAGCGCGCCGGCCCATCGGCAGGAGGACAAGAAAGGGACAGCTCTCCGAAGCGACTACGGACTGGTCCCGTTGAAGACGTCGTCGTGGTTGCCATGGAGGACGACGAGAAGACGTTGGATATCAGGAAAGTATTGAAGATTTTCAGAGTTGATCAGAAGAAACTTGCGTGAGTCCCGGATATGAGTGGCATATCTGTCGGTCTTGCTCACAAGAAGGCAGGAGACATAAAAAACATCAGGTGTTGTGGTGTCCTATGGAGGACCCGCTGACCGAATCAGATAGACAAGCACGACGGGAGGTGAAAAGTGACCACGTGTGATTAATCGTTTATTATCGCCGTGCTAGTGACAGTTACACCTACACCCTCGTAATCAGACAAACAATATCGTACTCTGAGTTTCACCACGTCTCTTTTCACGATGCACGTATACCTGATCATTACAGTATATTATTCTACGATATTTTGAATAGAGGGACATGTTACTATACAGATGCCATTACTACGTCCGCATCGACTCTACTAATGTTCGTTTCTTGTGGAAGAGACAAAGATACGTCACCAAGCGGAAGAGAAATATCCAAACCAGCAACTGCGTATCGAAGGGCACGTTCCCAAGCTTCTTCAATGCGATACCCACCAGCACGCATGATGCCTTCCTTATCCCTCCGAACGGCATCGCTCGCCGGGTCAAAGTACGAGCTCCGGAGAGCATACATATCCTCATACGCGTAATACGTATCCGACAGCGGTACGTGCGGTTGGTCAGGCACAACAGCCGCATTCTGGACAGCGCGCAAACGCATCGCCTCCTGCTGCTGTGCAAAGACGGCCTGTTGCGCAGCTGCGGTACGCGCGGCGGCACGCTTGAGGGCCTCGGTGCGCGCCTGCGCAACGAGTCTTGCGGCGTCTGCGTCGCTATTTTCCAAATTGTC
>QLOU01006916.1:0-14107 GCA_003313715.1 Russula abietina | reverse complement strand
GTCGACGGCGGCGGCGAGACCTGGGCGATGGTAAAAACAACGATTTATTACAAAGGAAAAAGGGGGATGTGAAGGACGGGGCTGCAAGGTTTTAAAAAAATGGCGATGCAGTTCGGAGTTCGGGAGCCCGAGTAGTTGGATTAGAACTCTCGTTGGGAGGCAAGCGTCATCGTGCGTGTAAGCCTCGACCTCGAGGAGTGATGAGGAAGATTGTGAACCAACGGATATGATCTCAAATGATCGTTTATTGGAAGGGCATCGCGACATGTCAACCTTACCGTAAATATCTGCATTCCTCAACATTTCATGACAGATTAAGATCAAGAGTAAGATGGGTTGGGTCATAGTAACTTATGAATTACGGAAATCTGATATCACTTTACATAGTGGGAGCTGCCCGCCTCACCCTTCGTGTCTCCGTCATACCAATAGTTGCTCGCAACACCCAGCTCGGCTCTCCATTACTGCGAAAAGAAAGTACCCTGCCATGATTATGGGGGTATTCCGCCCCTTTGGCAACACTTTCCCACTGTCCATTACCAGCTAGTAGCCAATATTGACGGGCCTTTGTTGCTGTATCAAGATGGACATATAGATGCCCTGGTTCAGATTGGGAGATCACGGGAGGTGACTGGATGCTTGAATTTGACTGAGAGGAGTACCATACTGTGTAGCCACTCCCAGAGTGAGAGCCGAATGGACGCCTGTACATTTGATAAGAAGTGTGCCCCCCCGTGGATGTAGTAGCAATGACATCAGACTCGCGGCCGCGGCCAGATTGTGAATTTGAAGGTTCGATGACATCACGCTGCTGAGCAACACTGAAGCCAAGGTAATATTAATCAGATGAGTAATTATCGAAACCGTGACTCACCTTCGTGCCTGTGCCTGTACATCTCCGAACCTTGCTATTCCGAGGAGCGCGGGGATGATTGCTTGCTTGGCCTGAGGAGATATGGCCAGGGAATCCAGGTGAGCACTCAAAACGAGGTTGACACTATTGTCACTAGAGCTCATCATTAGGCTGGCCATAGCAGAAGCGATGACCAATAAAGATGGGGAGGATGTGTGCGGTTGCAGTATAGCAACAATTGACTGTGTCATGATGTCGGAGCTGTTACTACGACTAAGGTCAGATAATCTAATAAGCTATATATTTTTATTTATTAATTACCTGAAGCCCCCGTCTGTAGCGCAATTATCAACTGGCTGTCTAATGACATGGTGAGTCAACGCATTTCCATGTTCTAGGTATCCAACTCACTCCATGACTTTCAGCTGGTTCGTCAGCCTTCCATCTTTCTCCAAATTATATCGTCTCATGGTGAACCTCTGTCGTAGGATTGTCTATGAAGCAAAGTCCGTCTAACACATCTTTAAAAATAAATAAATATAACGTACTTTTGCAGCCCTTGGGGTCATGTCGCTACCTTCAAGTTGAATTGAATAGCAATCGTCGTCATCGTAATCAAGTGATGAGTTCATGATTTGTCCACAGGGTGGAAGCAATAAACAGCTTTCTGATGCTACAGTACAGTGATTTATAGCAGCACAAGTAACGGCACAATTATTCTCTCATCTACTGTATTTGTGAGTGTCGATCCGTGAGAGTTTCGGAAATTTTACTCAACACAGTAATACAATACATGTGTGAGTCATATTGTCGAGGGTACTTGAACGCAACGGCTGGGAGGAAACTACACATTTATATCGCATCCATTGTCGTCCATTTCAGGCTTGAGCACTTTTTGCTCAAAGTGTTTTCCATTGTTATTCTGAGCTGTCGACAAATCCAGGTGCAGATATCCTGCATATGCTGAATATTCTAGGCGTGGTTGGAAATATTTCAAGCAGCTTTTCATTTCGGGTTCTTCGAACGAATCTTATAGCTTTTGGGCCTGGGGAGACGTTTTGGGAAACAACAGCGCTTTACATGAGAGTAAATGAATTCATCGCGCACGCAATAAATAGTTTGATTACAGTATAGCGGGGCAATATAAAGTTCAAAGAATGAGGCAAAATGCATAAGGAAGAATGAAGCGGAAGCGGAAGCACCCCTTGTCCCTGTCCTCGTCGACATCGAGTGCGCACAAGGTCCGGAATACTAGCGTGTGCGTCGGGTGTGCTGTCGCCGTCGCCGTCGTCTGGTGCAGAAACGCAAGAATCACTGGACACTTGCAAGTGTATCGGCTAATGGAGCGATTTCGCGTCTCCGTCATCATTGTCAAGCACGGAAGGGGAGGCGGGTGTCTCGAGACCGAGGTGCAGACGGAGAATGGGGAAGTGGCATTGCGTCGACACCGGCCACGCTAGTCGTAAAGGGTGCGTGACAGTGAGTCCCTGTGGCAAGATCTTGCCACAGAAAATGTCGGCCGGGTGAAAAGAGGCGAGCGAGAAGCAGAAAGGGACTGGGAGAGAAAGTCCATAGGCACTGAGGGGCCTTCGTGGTAGCTGGTAGACTTGAGGAGCAGAGTTAAACTTGGTAAAGGCGATCCAAGTTTGACAAGCGTAGAGGGGGTAAATGCAACAAAAAAGTAAGGAGTTGCAAAAGAAAGAGGGGGAAAGGGAAAGACGAGGTCGCAAGGTTGAAACTAGAATTGAAGGCCCACGCAGTTCGGAGGACGCGGGAGGACGCTGGAGTAGTTGGATGAGAACACCCATCGGGAAGCAAGCGCCATCGAGAGCGATGTGAAAGATTCGAACCGACGAGTCTCGAGTGACCAATTAGGAGGGGAGGCACGAGAGCTTGAAGGTTACGACGACCACGACATGCCTGTGTCAGAGAGATGGGATCGCACCTATCAGGGCATGGTGGAGAGAGGAGAGGCGATAGGGACACACTCGTTGAGAGAGCGTGATGGCGAAGTAGAGGGCGACTGCTGCAGGAAGATGAGTGAAGGACCACGCACAAAAAGTGGTGGCGGTGCCAGCGGACGAGGTACTGTCTGGCGTGGGAGCGAGCTCCGACTTGGCTATGGATACTGCAGGGAGTGATCTACGGGGAGGCGACTGTTTGGCGACGCAATAGCATGGGCAGGGGTAAGTGATTCAACAGAAGAAAAGGCACAGCATTAGGAGGATGCGGACCGGCGTTATCGAATACGGGGAGGGGACGGGGACGAGATAGAGTTGGTCCAAGTTTGACAAGTGTGGAGGGGAAATAGGATGCGAGTCGACGACGATTGAGGGACCCACACTCAAGTCTTCCTAATGCGAAAGTGAAAGTGAACGTAATAGGATGACTGGCACGAGATGATCAACACATCGGCTGAAGACATCTCCACTCTCGGACAGCGACGAAACGGATTAACTGGATGCATCGACGACGGTAGAGAGACCTGGAAGATAGTGGAAAGGGTGGGGAATGGCAAGGGTTGAAGTGTGAACAAGGGGAGAAAGGGAGACTGGGAGTTGACTGGGACTGATGTACTGATGTACAGATGGTTGAGGGACGCACACTTACAGCAAATTATCTAAATTATGTAAATCTTCGTTCGGGACGGGACATATATTCCGTACAGTACATATAAACAAACACACTTAACCCTTTCGTTTTCGTAGTCCAACCTTACAGTAGTAAACGAGGGTGATATTTCATACATCTCTGAGTTGTCTCCATGCCGGCTTGCCATACGTCAGTCTGTCCCCGCTTGTGTCAAGTCTCTTCACTCGGATCTCTGTAGATACATTCAGTGGGATGTCCATCACTGGCTTGTAATGATTGCATCAGAAGCTAGATTTTCTATAAAGGACGATACGTACGCGATCTTTAAATACGTTGGGAAAGGTATTCCCAGCTGAGCATCAGTAAGGCTGATACCCATGTATCTGCACATGCAGCAGGTCATATGAGCATGTATTTCAAGCAGGAAATAAAAGTCATAGAACTTACACCGCGAGGGCATGTTGAATGACGGACATAGGTGGAGCGCGGGTTAAGAAATGCTTCCTCTTCCCAATGAACAGTACCGCAATCTCCCCACGCCAAGGAATAAGTGGGAAGTCGCGCCCTAAATTAGGGTTTGGCTCAAGGCGGACGTCATAGTAGCTGGTCACCAAGAGGGAGTGTCCATCTATTTTAACCAGAGTATCACAAACCTCTGGTGGTCCGGGCATCAGTAAAGGCGAGAACGATGCCTCAACATCGATATATGGTGGGTGGAATGGGGTGTAGAGCACAGGAACGTCCGCCTTGAATTTGTGTTCAAGGGCTCTCCGAGGAGCCCGTTGCCATAAGAACCCGGCAACCCTTCCGGGCCTGGCCTGGTTGACAGTGGTTGTCGAAAGTGAGGATCCAGCCATTTGCACCAAGTTGAAGCACTCACAGGGACATTATGAGAGAGACGGCGATGAATGGCCATAAATCTGAGTGATAGGGGGTGGAACTGCTTTGAATGCCCTCAAAATTCTAACTGGGTCAACATCCTTAAATGAGCCCACACGATATATCTCACTGGTCGGACACACCAGCAACCCATTGTACGTGCCTGGCGTTTCAACTGTAAATCCGATGTCTGCCTTACTTTCCCTGCCTCTCATCCATTGTCGTCCATTTTAGGGTTGAGTATGTTTTGCCCGTTCAGGGGGTCTTCATTGTTATTCGGAGCCGAGACGTCTTGCCATGTTGCTGAATATTCTAGGCATGGTTGGAGATATTTCTATTCCAGTCATTCCGGGTTCTTCGTACAAATCTTATAGCCGTTGGACGCACATGAGACCTTCACATGAGAGGAAATGAATTCATAGCGCGCGCAACAAATAGATTAATTACTATTACAGTATAGCACGGGGCAGACGGGCGGTATGAAGTTCAAAGTTCAAAGGATGTAGTGCGAAGCCCGGCGGGACTTCGGACTCCTGATCGATCGATTCGGTTGGTAAATGCTTTCTCTATTACCTTTCACATTTCCCGAGTATCATCGTATCAAGTCTGGGATTTTGGATGTCTCCGCATGCCAACTGTTCATGCACATAACAGGCATAGCATAAACGGTATTCTATCTATGTCCGAATAGTCTGTAGCATCAAAATGACTCCGCCGTCATGTTATCCCATTTCGACTGTGAATCCGATTGTCTGCCATTTTACTCCCGCATCCATTGTCGTCCATTTCAGGGTTGAGTACCTTTTATTCAGAGCCGAGTCGCCCTTCCACGTAGTTGGACTTTCAAAGTGATCAGCGGATCCAGTTGCGTGAGAGATAGAAACGCACTGAGAAGAAGGTTGACAAAGATGACTAAGACAAAAAAGGCAAGAGTCTGCGGTGAGGCCATGTTTAGATGGGCTTACCACAGCGGGACAGTGCTTACCTCGAAACCGTTGAAATGGGACCAGTCAGCACTCCAGGGCTGTGCCACCTGCCAACCATAACGAGGAGTGGCATGACGAAGGTGGCGATTTGCTGACACAAATACCCTCATCCAGGCCAGGAACATATGGCGAGATGTCTGCATCTGGATTGTCCGGCATTCAACTAGCTCCGAAAACAATGTAGAACATCTGTGCTCGGCATTAAATGTTTGAAAGGGCAAAGCGTGCCCAATGGATGACAATGGATACAGGAAAGGAAAGGAACAGACAGTCAGATTCACTTCATACTTGAAATGGGTAACAACAACACACAGAGTCATCTCTAGATCTACAGTACTAGTACCGAGTTGCATGGACAGACTAAAGTTATTCTGGATAAACAATCACGTAATGTAAGACAATGAGTACCCAGATTGATCTGACAATGGACAGAATACCGTTCATGCCATGCCACGTCAACGAATTTTTCCTGCTCTGGCGCAAGAATTAGCAGTACCACGTAGTTTGTCCAGGACTTGGTCCATCTTTTGAAGCCCGACTTGTTCGTGGCCGGCATGATAAATGCTAGTGGCGTCGGCTATCGTTGGCGAGTGATCAGAATTACTCTCAGCTGTGTAGACGCTGGAATAAGTGCTCGAATAGCTCATCCGCGAGCGGGAAGCAAATGCGCTGCCATAGCCATAGCTTGACTCGGCACACAGATGACGTACAGCAACTTGTGCGCTCTTGAGGCTCAGCGGGCACCACATTTTCGAGCGGTTTACGCAGAAGTGCCATCACTTTACGAAGTTTCTCGTTTTCGGCGAGAACATCATAGGTCGGAGGAGTGGGCACAATAATACGTGAAGGGGAGCTGCGAAGATGGAAGTGGTGCCGATAGTGCCACTGACGACGCTGAGAAATATTGTGAAGCATATGGAGGAGACTCTGATGGCATGTGCGATTGCACTGGTAGCACCAACCGAGGTGACGAGTCTGAGGACTGTTTCAATGCTGACCTTACAGGCAACATTGAATCCTCGCTCTCGTCTCTTTCATCTTTGGGTCGCCAGGTATTTCCTCTCGTAGGTGGTAGGGCAGGCAGAGACCTGAAAGTCGATACTGTAGGTGATATCGACAGGGATGAGGGGGTATTTGTGGCAGAAGCGGACACTGTCGACGACGAGATTGAGGGTATGGTGAGCGTATGCGTCGCGGACTCACTGGAGGAAGGTGAGCCAGGGGAAGATGCGCTCAATTGTCGCGAAGTTGTCGAGGGAATAGGGGGAAGGTTTGAACAGGGAGAGGGCTCGTTCGGGGGAAGTGAATTGGTCCGCGACGCTATGCGATTGATCCGTGATGAGGTAGGGACGACTAGCCTCAACGACGACTTCAAAAGGCCTGTAGGTTAGAACCCACAGTGAATGTGCGGGAACTCGAATCTGTAAAAGTCCGCCCTTGAGACGGCGCCTGATGTGTGTGACCTTTACTGTTGACAGCTTTTACAGACAGCCCACTCACGGTGACTTGACCGCCTGATGGCTCTGGCTGGGTATGACCGGCCAAGACACATGTTTCGTGCTGGAAGGGCTTTGATGTTTGTCCCCTCGGAAGCACATTGGCCGGCGACTTGGAATTTGTGCGTGATTGGAGGACTTGCTCGATTCATCAATGATGGCTGAGACGGCTGAACAGGACACGAAGATCCCATTCGCTCGAGAGACACTCGACTTGCGGACGGGTGGACACTGAGAATCTGATGCGCCAACACGTACGGAGGCGGCACACAATGTCGAGCCATTGTTGGCACCAATACCCTGCCGGATTCTGAAACCGAGATCGAGACCAGTCGTGGATCCTGATCTGCTAGAACTGGTATACCCTTGAGCCGACAACGAAGCGTTTTCGCTACCTGAAAGCCTGAACGAGGCGGATCGCAATGTGGATGTGGACCCAGCAAACGTGCGGACACTGGACGGAGGTAATTTGGCGTTAAGGGAAAGTGGAGCACAAGAACTTCCAGGGCTCGACAAATGAGATTGAAGGAGTGGTGGTGGTGGGGCGTGCAGTGGAGTGTGAAGTTT
Organism: Russula abietina; assembly: GCA_003313715.1. Classification (NCBI taxonomy): domain Eukaryota; kingdom Fungi; phylum Basidiomycota; class Agaricomycetes; order Russulales; family Russulaceae; genus Russula; species Russula abietina. The sequence goes on along the minus strand of QLOU01006916.1, from coordinate 6,734 downwards.
TTTCTGGAGGTGGTGATAAACGCTTTGTAGAAGCGGGTTTGCAAGGGGGGATGTTGCGGGTCGAGAGATATCGCTGTTCATCATCCAAAGTGTACAACCGGTGACCTGCCGTTGGCATCGTCGCATTGGTCCGTGGCGGCTCGGAATTTAAAAAAAAACCGCCCCCGAGAGTAACGGCGGACGTTGGCGTCGGTGTGCGTGACTTCCTAACTGTACTCGGGAAAGGTGAAGAGGGGAGTCAGGGGACACGCGTGAAAGATAGTGTAGGCCTCAAATTTATAGGTGACGTCGAGGAACGTTTGAAAGAAGATGCGTCGTCAAATCCGGGCAATGGCGAGAAGGATGATCTCAGGGGCCGATATCGGTGGAGAAGGGAGAAACAAATGAGCTGTCGTGAAAACTCGGAATACGACCCGGAAGGATTGCAATTCGACGGAGTTTCGTTGTCCGAGGATGACGGTGATTTGCTGATAAAAGGTGAGCAACTTCTCTATCTATCCTGCGACGACGTGCATCGAGCTTAATGGTGAGCGTGGCAACGTCTGTGGCCGTTTCAGTGACTACCTTGGATTGTGGTGCTGGTATTAGTAAAACTGTATGAGGTAGGAGCGAATGCGTATGTGTTTGAGTGGGTCGCCTGACGTGTAGGGGCTTTCAAGCCTGGTTGAGAAAGGAAAGAACGTGATGGGGTAGATGTGTAAGACCGTGACCGAGATGATCAGCTGTTGCCTGTTGCTAGAAGATAGGCGAGAGTAAGGGTGGGAACTGACGACGTGCAGAAGTCGACGGGTGGTATGGCCACCAGAGCGGGCGGCACTGCTCTCTCCGTGCTAGCCTGTTGGCCGGCGAGATGGAATGTGTTTCATCAGTGAAAGGGCGGTATTCAAGATGATACATACCCGACACTGGCCTTCTCGACACCTCGCCGCGCTAAGGTGAACCGATTATAGTGAGATTTGATCTGCCTCTTTGCTGAACAGAAGGAGGGGGAATAAAGGCCATGTTGGAGGGGACCTGCGAGCTCAAAGTAGTCGCGCCATCACCGTTTGGTGCCAGACACTGGAGCAACAGGTCGAAGGCTTGGCAGGAGTCCGGCACTTGTGGTGACGGGGTGAAGTGCGTTCTTGTTAGATATATATATATGAGAGAAAACTGCAGTGGTTCAATAACAGGTGAAGATGGCGCGGTAAAAGATGAGAATCACGCAGCAAAGAAAAGACAATATCGACGTCGATATTTTTTTAAAAATTGAGAGAAAAGAGCTGGGGAAAAGGAGCCGGATGATGCAATGATGTGTCAGCGCGTCAGCGATTTGCCCTTCAAGTTCCTAACACTCATTCATCATCAATACATCAACTCCGATCGTATTACAACTTTATGCAACTGCATGTATCTGTGACGGACAGAACAGACTATTTCTATTTACTGAGGTATAGGAGTGGCTGAGTGTTAGTGAGTAGTCCGGGACATCGATGACTTGTCTCCATGCACGATGCGCTACAACAAGACAATACAATGGCGCATATCTAAGTATCCTACACATGGAATCTAGACATCAGGGCCATCATCAGGGCCATCATCTACTAGTGTACTATTATCATCTGCACGTGACATCTGCATGAGCTAGTGATCGACAGTTCCAAGCCGTCAGCCATTCTCTCTAATTATCAAAGGAGGCAACTTACCCTGTCCATGGGGAGAACATGAAGAACGTCACACCCCCGTATTTCTAGTGGGGTTATTGCCACATGGGATATGATGCTAGATGCATCAACGATAATAGGTAGCCCTAGCGTTCGCATGGACAAAAAGCCCCCAGCGAAGCCGAATTTCCGATAGGATTCGTCGACATCTTTGAGCTCCACTTGAACAGGCAGATAGGGCCGAACACAAATGCAAACGGAAGAATAGTGAACTTGCCCTTCGTTTTTCGGGATTTGGTCGTGTAGAAAAACATATGTAAGTTGGCCTGGCACTGACTTGGCCAATGATTCAGTTGAATCCGGTGAGGGGGGCCTAAAAAGGATGTGGCTGTTGCGTGTTCGGCAGCGTGCAGTTGCGTACTGAACACCATGAAAGGAAAACTTGTCCAAGAATTTGGCCTTGGGTGATACTGATATACCAGAAGAACCGTCAGAAGAGTATGTGGTCATTGTGTACTTTCGCCGGCTTAGAAACTGAGTCAATGGAAGAAGTACATCTTCAGGAATATTCATGTCACGTAGACATTTCTCGTCAAATATAAAATTGCGTTGCTGTGTCAGCTGTGCCATATCAACCATATGAGCCAAGCGTGTTCCACGGGCATCTTCAGTGCGGAAACCTTGGTATGTTTTTGCAAGTTCGTCCACACCTTTAAGCACTTCGCTGTCGTCAAAGAGCAACGCTTGTAGCTTTGCCTCTCTTGCAGAGCTACGCATAAATGTTAACTCGAGTTCGCCTGATTGAAGTCATGTGAGTGACCAGTGCGCACGGTGCGTGTAAGAAATCACAAACCGAACTTCATGTTATGATTCTCGCTTTGCATGGAATGTATGAATCGTTCGTAGAATGCAGCCCCATGGGTGTGCAAAGGTCCAAAACCTTGAAGGATGTCGCCATAGTGTAAGGCAGTGTGATGTATTGGTTTCACTTTTGCAAACTTGTATAACATTTTATAACCAGTCAAGTATCGATCAATGTAATTCTCGTATAGCTTGATGTCTTCCATAGAGATTGATCGTAAGTTGGCAATCTGAACCGCCCGGACCAAGTCCATGAAATTCTCGAGTTTGTCTTTCCAGTCTTTAGGTGCGTTGTCACTCCCCCAAAGTCTGATAAGTGTGATAGGAAGGTGGACGGTGCAGATGACTCGCCAGTTATTTGCACTGAGCTTCCCATGTGTAGCAGTACCCCAGTTATGCGGGACGTCCGTCACCCAGGAGGGAAGTTGAGTACGTGCCATGTCTTCCCAAACTGCTGTCATAACGTCCCTCCCAAGAATAGCACCGCTGGTGGACTTGGTCTTTCCACCCTGCCGAGAAATCTCTGGAGGAGGGACATTCTTTTTCACCTGATACAAAAACGTAAGAGGGGTTGTTCTCTGATATGTTATACACATACCCAAGCGGCTGCGACATCATATAGCATATCTTTTGTTTTGAGGGGTTTAACCTCATTTTCTGTCATACCGCAGTAATTACGACAGACGCTTTCAAGTACCGCTCTCAATGAATGTGTTACTGTACTTTTGGAGAGACGCTTTTGGAGCTGCTTGATGCACTTGTCTACATCTGACTGCTTTACTCCACGCAGAGTGCCGATTGACGCCCTCTAAAAGAATCATGATCAATATGGTATCTATAATTGCCTGGATTGAACTCACAGAGTCATCTGATGAAACGCTTCCTTCACGACTTCTCAGGGATTCTGTGTCGCTGATATCAACTCAAGGAACCAAGGAAGCCGAAACAGCGGGTCGAATGAGCTCTGTGGAACGAATATTGTGGAGCGATTGGGTTGTGTCGGATGAAACCGTCTGTCGCTGCGTTTAACACAAGTATATGCGCATATAACACGGTGTTGTACCGACGTACCCACTCAACAATGGCTTTGAGTAGTTGCGATCTATTACGTGGATATGCACGACGCAAATCATTGTCGTTGCATATATGCCACAGTGCGTCATGAGGACAGCCCTTGAGTTGTTCTTGAACATCCTCTGGTTTCTTCAGCCCGCGAATGGCATCATACCAAAAGTTCAAGTCGGCATCTGATGGCCTGGCAATGGCTGTACCTGACTGCGGTGTCACTCCGAGTCCATCGCCACTTACGGCGGTGGTGTCGATGCCCCAGACCTGCCGACAGTGTGTCTGGAAGAGTCCGGCATCGAAAACGTGCATGGGTTCAATGGCGGTAAATACGACCGGGTTCCAATACGGCAGGGAGAGAAGAGGGGACCATCGTGTTCCGTTATTCTTGAAGAGAGTTTCTTGCTCTTCAGTCGTTTGTGCATCCTTCCATTGCGTCGCAAGGGAGACGTGTTTGTGAGGATCCCGCTCTGGCCAAGTTTGTCTATCAAGGTTTTCGATATCCTGAATCATCAGATTGCAGAGCGTGCAGAAATATGTTGCTGTTGGGCTTGCAAACCCACCGGCTTGCCGAGCAGCAAGCATATCTGCAACGACAGGCACCAGTATGGCCCGGACCCGACAACCATGTGTATGTCTTGCTGTGCGGGAATACAAGATTCCAGGATCAAAGAATTCGAGTAGAACGTTGACAAGAAGGCTGGTTGAGTGGTTGATGTCAGAAAGCGAGGGTTTCTTTGGCCCAGGGATTATGCCGGCGAGAAACATATTTTCGGGACGGTATCGCAGGTGGGGGGGCAGGTTAAGCAGTACCAACCACATGGCTGTCAACGAGACAGTTTGTTTGGCTTCTTTCATATGATAGGGATTGAAGCTGTCGATTGAAAACGAAAATGCGAGGCGCGTCTCATTTACGGGTCCTGGAAGGAACCGCTCACCCTCCTTTGAAAGGATTCTACACAGGTGTGCCCCGTCCCATATGTCCTCCATTTGTTTTTTTCGGCGCCTTCGGAAGGCTTTGAACACCTCCTCTTCGATAGTAGGCCTCGAGAGTAGCCACCCGATCCATTGCTTCAGATCCTGAGCGTAATACTTGAACCGGGGAACCGTATGAGAACTGCCATTGATCGTGATTGGTTTGAACAAGGACTCGCCACAGACAGCACCTGAAGAAACACGACGCCATGTACAGAAAGTTGGGGTGGTAGGGACGAGAAAATCGTCCCCTGATGCGTCGCCATCAGTGTTCTCCATCAGGCCAGGGTGTTCGCTAGACAAGGCGGATGCCTTTCTCTTCTTTGTTTCAACGATGAAAGGATATAGGCGGTAACAAGTAGGACAGGAGATGTAGATGTGAAGAATGGGATCAAGGTGGTATAACATGAGGAGCGTTCTTGGGTCCTTTGGGACTCCACTGGCCAACGAGGCTGTCAACGATCGGCCCTGTAGGACGCACTTCATGCTGGCCAGAAGGACGGCCACGCCACGGCATGGAACACGATATAGAATATACATCACAAGTACTGTGACATAGACCGCAAGGAGAGTTGCATCCTTCGGGTGATTGTGTATGAAGTGCATCTCTGAGTTATTATCTGACATCAGCTGCGGCTACCACATAGAATTGGAGAAGGCAAGTACATGCCTGTATTGACAATGGCTCCCGGGCCATTGATACCGCGTTTACTCCGCTGGCCCGACCACTCGATCTCTTTCAGTCTCTCTATCCTTACGAGCTCCTGAATAACTCGGTCTTCCATATCGTCCTTCGCTTCGGTAACCTTCGCTTCGGTAACATCCATCGATTCCAAAGTGCTTAGGATATTACAAAGCCGGTTTTCATATTCCAAGAAAAGGTAATTCTTCCGTGTTGTTTTGAGTACGTGTGGCCCGACGTTAGGCTGACCAAGTTGAGTTGTGGTACGTTGGTAGGGTCCACACTCGGCAGGGTCGTTGACAAAGTCGAGGGAGTCGGCATTGGGCAACCAATCAGAGCGTGCTGAGAGCTCAGCATCAAGAGAAGAGAGAATATCGAATGGTTGCATGTAGGTCAATGCAAGGAAATGGAAGTTGGCAGTCTACAGTACGTGTAATCGCGACCAAAGATACAACATCAGGGAAAATGTCTCGCGCTAGCGAGAGATAAACCCCAATGAGGAATCCGTTGACACCAGGTGACCTAATTCGATGTGAACTGACTTAGTGAAAAATATCTGACTCTGAGGGGCGTTTATTGACTTGAACTCAATAGTTCTCCTATGTGAATCACACTACTTACCCACCCCTTGCCTATGTCGAGTCGCTGTAATTCGATTTCTCATAATTCAAGCACTTGTCGCACGAAGCTCCTTGAGTGCGTTCAACGTCACTTCAAATTGAAGCTGACTAATGTGACTCGATTTCACACAACTCCGCCCACTTTCCAAATCTACTATCTGTTTCTTTCTGCACATTCCTCTGAGTCAACCTATGGAGCAATTCGCTCTAGTATCAAATCTTTAACCATGCTCCGGTTCCAAAATTAACTCGACATCCATCTGAAGAGGATCACGGGTATCGTTCTGTTGCATGTACTGGTGTTGCCACTGTGAGTCGTGTCCTCTAGTTTTGCACAGGGGTGATAGTTTTGATGTTCTCTCTGTTGACACCCATGGCCTTTCGTCGCATCATTTCTGAGAGAAGATCGTCGTGAAGAATCTGGACTTCAAACTCGACGGTGATGAGATCATGACGCATATATGCACATACTCTCGTCCCCAGATCTGCTCGTCATCTGCAAGACTGCAAGATATTTTGCGGCACCGTCTTCCACAAGCCAATCCCCCTCAGCATATTCCAGACCATCGCCATCAGCTCAGCCTGCGATCAGTATTGTGTGACAGCTTCCTGCCACCTGGGCTGGGCTGGGGAAACTCCAGCTCGTCTTTACGCCCAAAGGCGGTGACAAACCAGTCACCGATGATGTGTATGATTTTAAGGGAAAAGGCATCGCCCTAGCCTCATCCACCATTTGCTTTTCCGGTTTTCCCTCATCCCCAGGACCGACTACTCATGCAAGTCAACATCGCACCCGTGCCACGTAAATTCAACCTTCTTGTGAGTTTATGGTCGCGTCTCTGCAGACACCCTAACCCGCCCCAGGTTGCTGGTGTTCTAGCTACCGAC
>QLOU01006789.1:0-22540 GCA_003313715.1 Russula abietina | reverse complement strand
TGACACATCCGCGCCACGCTCGATAAGCATGCCAGCGACTTCCTGTCTCCAGTCTTCCAACGCTAGATGTAATGGGGTGTGGCCGTCGTTGTCCTGGGCTGACACATCCGCGCCACAATCGATCAGCATGTGTGCGACTTTCAGATGACCGTGTTTCGATGCGACATGTAGTGGTGTCGCAGAATCGGTGAAGCTTCGGGAGTTCACATTCAGTGAGTGTTCACTGATGAGCAACTCTACTATAGTATGTAGGTCCCAAGAAGCGACATAATGCAAGGGAGTTTCGGAGAGCTGTGAAGGCCGTACGGCCCGCTGGCAGTCCTCTATCCATTTCCGTCTGGAGGAAATTAGGTTGCGTATCCAGATACAGACCGCAAGGTGTGGTTTGCTTGGGTCGAATAGTTCTTTTAATCCGTCCTTCACATGTGGCGTCACATCCTTAAGCCGCGCATGGTCAACCCAGTATTCCGCAGAATATTCTGCAAAAGGTAGTTTTCGCAGAGTGTCGCTGGTGACAGCCATGTCGAGGTGTAGCAAATAGCCTAAACATGCTTGTGCCGCGAGGGTATGAGCTGGTGTTTCGGAAATATGATAACGGCGGAGAATATTGTCGTTTGCATTTCTAAGGTGGGCGGAAGTCAAGAACTCCTTGACCGAGAAGTGAGAGAACTGTACGACTTTGTGGTCGGAATAATGAAATTTATCATCGACGATAGCAAGAAAACTGGGGCAGGTAGACAGAACCGCATGTATCGGATTATTCGAGCGCCAATCCTCGCAAAATTTCGGAACTGGTTTTGCCTCGAAGTCGAATGCGAGTAACTCAGCGAGTTCCTCTACGCGAAGCGGGCGGACAGCCACTGCGATGAACTGAAATATCCGATGGGTCAGTTCCCGGTGTGCCTTTTTGATGTCTCGCAAGGTGCGTTCATACGTCTCTTCGAGCGTTTCTGGTAAATCGGCCAGTGCTTTCCGAATATTTGCTACGGGGCAGCCGCAAATACAGTCCAGCTGGCAAAACACCCAGCGGAACCTGCATCACAGAAATCAGCGAGTCGTCAATAATTCAGCATACACGCCTTACATCCCCTGAGCCTTTTTTGTGAGGTCATCTATGACGAGTTGCTTAAGCCCCGCATTCCAGAATTCGTTTCTTGGATCCGTATTAATGACGGACGTGATGTACTCTTTAATATCGTCATCTTGTCCGCTTTGTTCATGCAGGGAAACGGAGCGGAAAACTAAACGATTGAGGGCATCCTCGATATCCATTTCTGGTCGACTGGTGACGCATATGTGTAAATTCGAAATTTCTGATTTAATAAGCTCTTGTATCAAATTTAGGACTTTGTGGCGGGGGGATGGGAGGGATGTTGGGAGTTCGTCCAAAGCGTCCACGATTAAGTAGACGGGGGCATGTCCACGGAGTTTGAGTAGCTTCATTAAACATCCTGAAAGTGCACCGTTGTCGGGAGAACGCGAACCATTGTTATGTTCGGAGTAGAACTCGGAAAGCACATCATAGTAGGTGTCGGATTGGAGACAAAGTTGAACCAGCAGCGATGAAAGCAGTCCGCGTAGGCTCTTCTTCTGATCGTCCCTAAAATCGCAGTAAAAAAAGGCCAGCGAGGCAAGCCCGGCTTTCCGCATGGCATCGACATCTTCGACAATTGCGGAGCTGGTCAAGATGATAAGCTCGAGTCGGCAAAATCAAAGATTTCACATACCAAAATACGCTCTTTCCAGCACCCGCTACGGGATAGACAGAATTTCGGTCGATTGAAAGGTCGTGAAATCTGGGCGTTAACTTACGTTTCCCATGCACCCATAGAAGGGAACTCGGCTTCTCGGACCATTTCCATTCAGAGAACGTGTCGCCCTGAAGGAACCATGCCCCACTGGCAGGCCCGCTCTGGCGTAACTCGCGGGCAATGTTCTGGTTCTTCCAGGGGTCGGGTGGCGACAGCCACTTTCGAATATCCTTCTCCAATTGGTCACCTGCCAGACAATATCAGAGATTCCGGGTGAGCAATCGCGGCATCAAAAGATGACTGACGTTTTGGCTTGTTCACATCACTTGCGAGTTTCTGCATGATCTCTACTGCTCCATCAGCCACTGATTTGCTTCGTCATGGCCCCGGAGAACATACCGAGTACATCCCGGACATAGTTAATCAATGTCTTGCCATCTAAAGAGAAGAATACTCAACACCGGGCATATCGGGCGTAAACAAGTAGGCGAGTTTTGCTCACCCTCATCCATCATATTCTGCAAAAGACTATGTACGACCTTGAGGGTCTCCGTTGCAGTTATCCGAGCCTCATGCTCATTGAGTCGATCCAACCTCTGAAGCACCGCCTTGATGTCCTTCCCTCCGAGGGACTTCTTGAGAAGAGCTTCTGGATTGCATAGTCAAGTAAGATACTGTAATATCTCACCTAACACGGACTCACTAAGTTTTCCTTGCCGTAACTGTTTGGTCGCCAATGCGAGGATGGAGAGTAGCTCCACGAGTATCTTGACAATAAGCTCATTTTTACTGTCTGATGAAGGGATCGTTGTATGTATGGCTAAGCGGTTCAAAAATTGCTCAACCGACTCGAGCAAAACGGCTAATGTGTCGTAATCGTCAAGGACACCCTCGACCGGCTGATGTTTGGATGTCAGGAAGATGCGTGCTGAGGGACGAAAGAAAGACACTTACAGAGAGTAGGATACCGAGGCCTGTGTGTATTGCCTTTACAGGTGAAGGAGGCTAGAGAATGTCGGTTAGGGACATTGAAACGCAATAGGCGGGTACGGACGTACCAGGCCAAGATGGGAGTCGGAGGAAAGTTTATGTAGAACTGATAGGATCTTCTTGAGAGGTTTCAGGAGTTTCTCCTTTCTCTGGATATCTTTGGAGGCTTCTGTTTGTTCAAGAAGAACGGCGGTAAGGGATTCGACAGAGTGACAACTCTGGAGCTCCTCGGCGAGTGGATGATTGGTCAATATCTCGCCCGTCTGCTCTTCATAGCGTTGACAGGCAACCTCCCAGAGCCTCTGAAAGTGAGAGGGACCTGACTGGTCAGTCATGTGGGAAGTAAGGGAGAAAGAAATATGGGAGGGCCGGAGGGGAAAGAATAGTTGGTTTGGTGGGGAGAACTGAAATGATGGGGAAGAGTGTGCGGGATGAGATGGGAAATATCGATGTCGCCGCAAGCGTTCATGCGTTCATGAGACACGCTCATTAAAGACGGACGGGCGCTCGGATACGATGAGGCTGTGAGGTCCAGGAGAATGCGAGACGCCAATATTTGAAAAACACAGATTCTGATGGATAGACGGACTGGTGGACTTTTGCGGCAGCCTTACGTACTGCCGTGGGATTCACGCCCTTGTCTTGTGCCTTCCCTGGGTCATCTGATAACTTGTGAGCGTCTCCAGAGTCTGGTGTGCATCTGAATCTCGGGGCGTGTGCAGTGTGCTGCCGAATGGCCTCGGATGACATTTGACGGAAAAGGTTGATTCTCATGCGTGAGCTCTGTACTCAAAATGCAAAGTAGTGAAGCAGATGGTAACGTCGATATGTACAGTATCTCTCGAATTTATGCCAATACCTCTGTTTGGGTTGAGGGACTCCCACGTATTCGGTCACAATAGAGTAACTTATCTCGATTCTTTGGACCTTTCCTTTCTTCAGACGCCCATCAGCGCTTGTCCGGTCCCTTCACGGTATCACATCGCCACTGGGAAGTAAGGAGGAAAGAAATAGAAATATGCGAGGAGGGAGAAAGAAAAGCTGGTTTGCTTGGGAGGATGTAGGATGCGGCGGTATATGTACAGTCTGTAGAGGGTTTAATGGGGATAGTGCCTCGCTAATTCGATGTCACCGTAAGCATTCGACGTTCGCCGTTCATGCACGTTCATGCCCAAGATGATGGGCGTAGTGACATGAGTGGGCCTACTGTATAAGGACCGGACAAAGAATGCTTCCTTCCCAGCGCGTGCAGTTGTAACTCTTCGGGGTATGAACCATGAACCGAAGGCTGCGGTGCCTCCCATATCCTGTGATCGTCCTACCATTTCTTCTTATTTTGATTCTCATGCGCGTACTTGAGAAGATGCCTTATCATACTGCCACAACATCTACATCCGCATCGCATCGAACATGGCGCTCTCTTGCATACTCAATTTACGACGATAATTCGTTTGATATTCGTTCGAAATATTTGATTAGCCCGCGTGTTCGTACGTAGTGATTGTCTCGTTCTTCTAGAATACCCACTGGGACAACCCGACATAGAGATCTTCCGAGTCTGAATATCTGAACGATGAATGAGTAAGGGATGGTGGTTCCCCTTGAGCCGATGGTTTCGTAGCTCATCGTTACGTAACCCAAGTACCGCGTGCGAGTACGGCAGCCTCGAGGATGCCCACATCACGAAGGCGAGTCTCAGTGCTGGCGAAGGTGTCCAAGAGTGTTGTCGGGAAGTAGGGACACACGCGTACATGGGTTACCGAGTAAGTAGAGGGGGACTTGGGCTAAGTGCGACTAAGAGCTCGATTGTCAAGAGCGGCGTTGCGGAGATACTATGCGGCATTCGTGATTCAGCGAGGTGTCCATGTAGGGTACGAGTGGGTCGTGCGCATGAGCGGAGCGGGGGAAGACCCGTTCTCTTGTAGTTGGAGCCTGTGGTCGTTCTAGTCCATCAATACCTCTTCGTCGTCAAAAATATCGGTTGGGGTATAGTTTTAACCACATACTCACCCACATACTCCTCTTCTTCTACACTTCGACCCAGCTCGGATTCTTCAACGCGTCCAGCGTAGGCATCGAATAACAACACCTGAACGATGACATGTATATAGAGCACTGAAGCAGTAGAGTCATAACAGTGAGTGAGGGGGTGAGAAAGAATAGGATATGACCTGGCGCTGAGGATAAGAACGGAAAAACTTACTGGCAACATGTGTAGCCAAGACCGTCTATGCACTTTTACGCATCTGGGACTCTTGTTGATATCAGACTCCTGGAACCTATGATGTCGCATCCAAGAATCGCTTTTACGTGCCCGTCAAATGGCGCATGCCAGAGTCAGTTGCTCCGACAAACTACTACGCGGAGATTACGATGAGCGGAAATAATATGGGGAGAAAGGGAAGGTTGGTGTGACGAGTGAACGACAGGAAGTAGATGGACATGCCTGGTTCTCGGGGTAGGAAGAGGAAGAACTTGCTGTCGACGAAATGTGCGGCTAGGACAACGCGCCTTGGTGTGTCTGGGCCCTTCGTTGCTATCTCTAATGTGTTAATTGAGCTTGCGGAGCGTCGAAACGATGTACCGTAATTTCGAACGAGGGTGGTTTCAGTGTCGATCAATTTACAGTACACGACGGGAGCGGGTAAGCAGGTAGCAACTCCGCTCCTGTGTCGCATTTCTTGTCAGTCATCCATGTGATCATCACTCCGTCCCAATCCCAAGCTCCGTCCTCGTCCTTATATGACACAATCGAACCGCGTTATTCGTCATCAACAGAGTCACGACCCACGACCCCAGCCTTGTCGGTCGATTCGTCTGTGTTGAGTTCCGCCATGAAGATCCCCTCGCGTATCGTTGGGATGGCGATGTTGACGGCACCGGGTTCCCCTTGAACTTCAAGCAACGTGGCGCTGGTGGTATTTTGCGCCATTCATTCGAACTACAGGTGGTCGTGCCTTTGAGTTTCTTGCGTACTCCACGAGCGCGCTATGCGAGTAAATACTGGTTCGTTTCCCTTTTCCGTGATCCGTGGAGAGATATGTGACCTCGTAGAAAGTACAGTCACCCCTCGGCCACGGTGACTTCTCCAAGCTTTTGCGGATGCCCAGCAAATCTTTGGCCCGAAACGCGCAGGCCCCTACTTCAACGGACCCTAATGTAAAAATCCGGGGCGACCAGTGGGAGGAGCAGCCTGATTTGGGTAAACAAACAGACGGCATTGGGGACCAGTTGCGAGGTATGGTTTGGGACGCAAAGTGCAAAGCCACCTGTCATGCCAGGGAAAATCGCATCCGGCTCTCTGCATTTCAATCCAGATTTCTCGGATACACATCAAAATACGCTTGCGCGAGTTTCCCGTGCACGAGGTTGACGAGGCAGAGTTTGAAATATCTCGTTGGTTTGACGATCCAAATCTGGCCCATCTAAACAGGTTCGTGGTCGTGTCCTTTCTTGTAAACACTAACCTGTTCTCCAGACCTGTAGTGATGGCGTTTAAAAACCGTGGTGTTGAAAGGAGACATTCATAAAGCTTCAAGGAAAAGCCAAGGTGAAGATCTACGTTTCCAGCGACTCGTTGGAGCAATTCTCGTATCTTCTCTCGAAACATAATACAGGTGTGTGAGTAGTTTTATCTAGCATTCATCTTTGGGAGATTAAGGAGGCTCGGAATCGTTTTTAAGGACAACGATGAAAACTTTCTTTTTGAACGCCTTCTTCACATCTCCGTGAATCATTCCCTACGTGAGGTCAAATCCCAGAATCCCAGTCCCAAGGAGCAATCAGCTAGTAGGCGTCGCCGTCGAGGGTCAGGAGTACATCAAGGAAGTCGTCAATGAGAAATATGTATTCACATTGGGTCCTGGTAGAATTTACGGTGTGTTTCTTCGTGGGTCCACAGCTATGCTACCTCATGCAAACGGCAACATCCAGTCCGCTGAAGGCGAATGAACCACCAAGTGCACATGCGTCATCCAGAAGCCCGGTCATTCAACCTGGCGACGGTGCGTATATATGCATGCTTACTCTGATACAGGTGATCCTTAGACTTACAGCGCAGCGCATATACGCCGTAGGCGAACCGCCGGAGAACAATATTTGTTTCTTCCGTGGTTTGAAAAAATGCCTTCATTGATGAATCCGCCCTCCAGGTGAGCGTTTACTGGCAACGCCCTGCCGGAGGCGATTTCGATGGTTGCCACGAATCTCACAACGCTCCAGCGACACGTACGACGACGTCTACTATGAAGATACAGGCTTGATTAAAGTCTAAACGCTCCACTGAAGGGGAATGAAAACACGCCCTGGACGCTGGATAAAGATCGTGGAGTTGCTACAGTCGAGGATATTTACGACTTATCGTCGAGTTTATCAACAGCGGTGTTACGCCGACGTGATGGTGTGTCTTCGTCTCTTCCTCGTACTTGTACCTTCGAGTTCATTTCTTCATGCGATCTACAGGGCCTCCGAGTCTTGGCAGATTGGCACATCATAATTGCCGATCAATCAAAGGTGGGACCTTGTCTGTCTAAACTACCACGTTCGAGGCCTCACCCATCGATAGGATGGCGTATTCGACGATCGGTGCTTAAAGCTCGCCAAGCTCTGTAGTCAGACAGTGAAAATGAGGTCTATTCTCAGAGCAGTGAGACTCAACCAATCAATGCGAAGGACGTGAACAACCCGAACGAGCCTGACCGTAACCTAAGCCGGCACTAGCCAGAAAATTAGATCAGTTGGAGATCACGGTTCTGTGAGTACTGACCTCCCATACCTGCGCCGTCGTCTAACCTCGACCACAGCAAGAAATGGTCTCGTTGAACTCGTATATCTGCCTACAGAGACTCGTGGTTGGTACAATGTTGCGCCACCTTGTCGCTGATTCCTCGCCAAACATCGCGATGCAGTCCTCGGGCTGCAACCTTCCTGATCCTCCACCAAATCAGATATGAAAGTCATCATCCTGCCTGTCGTAAGTGATGCCATTCTTCCTTCTTGTTTTCTGTCTATTAATAACCAGATGCGTTGATCTGTTTCAACATCGACAGACGATTTTCGCCGCGGCAGCCGCTCCGTCGCATAGTCTCCCCCGTCTATCCCACGCGCTGCTCAGGTTACGGGTCCGCGCTTTGCAATTTGTGTTCGTGAATCAGACACCCTCACGTCCGCTGGAAGAAGACCTTCTCAATCATCGAGACCGACCAATTCCTACAGGTCGCGTTTCTTTTCGCACTGCGCACTCTACGCTGGATGATGACTCCGGATTATCCGATGCTTATGGTCCCGAGGGCGATGCTCGCCAGTTTATGTGGATCGTTGTACATGCTGGTTTACAATTATGGCTGTGGAGCGCGTGCCTATTGGTTGGTCCGAATCACGCTGAACGCGATTGGATACGGCACCGCGGAGGCCGGTACAACCCTTGTCATCTGTACGTCCCATCTCTGATTGATCGGGAAATACTTGAGAAACCTAATTTTCTGCTCGTCCCTCTCTTCCTGGTTCACTAACAGGTCGAAAGGAAAGTGATATCGATAGCATAGCGTATGTTGCTATTGTGCTGAGCGCGGGGATCATTTTGATAACGATTCACACGCATGACTACAAGGATGCGTGGGGTGATGCCGCAGCGGACCCATTGCCCTTCCATTGCTTACCCTGCGTCGTCGCGCCCTGTCACTGCTCTCCTTCTGATCGCATGGTCATGGGTCGTTTCTCGGACCTAGCGGTTGGACGATACCACAGCAGCCCTCATGGGTGTCCTTGCGTTGATTGTCGGAGTGAGCTTCGTCGCTTGGACGGATGTGGGTGCGGATGTCATATCATCTCACCTGTATAATGTGAGTTTCACAGTCGGTGATTGCTTGAGCGTTGCTCACGCGATCCTTGACAGGTTTGGCTTTGTGCGACATATATGCTACCTGTATACTACAGGCTGATCGTGACCAGCTTTTTCGTGGGACTTGGCCCGGCGAATAGTTTCGGTACCAATGTGTCGATGCAATTCTTGTAGATGATCTATATTATTCTACTTTTCGTGTCGCTAGAGTAGGGGCCAGAGTATTACGAACCACCTTAATAATTTGTCAATTTGTTGTCAATTTGTGAGGTGGAATAGACTTTGTTATACGAAAAGTAACTGAAAGTAATTACTGCTTTTTGTGGGACAAGGTAATAGGGGTGCGAAGTCACTAGTCACTGCCAAAATGTACCGACGACTTCAGTCTTATAGAAAATAGGATTTGCTGGACCAACGGCTTTTGAGTGAGTATTCAGCGAGCTATACATGTTTATTGAAGCACTACTTTTTTTAGTAATCATTTGCGCTCTGCCAACTATTATGAAAAAGACAATAAGTAAATGGGATATGCAATTGAACTCCAAGGCTTCGTGCAAACTGGCTGCCCTTTGGGAACATCATTACATAAGTCCTAATCTGAAGCGTTACCGCCGTCCAAACTAGGTCCAAATCCAAATTGAGGAAAGAAAAAGCGCGAGAATTAATCGAAATTCCATGTAAAATTAATTCCATATATTACTTACTAGTTCTGGAGTGACGCAGTTGCATCATGCACAAGAAGCATGCAAATGACTTTCAGTTTCCCTGCCTGTGATGCCAGATGAGTGGCTGTCTGGCCGTCCTTGTTCTGGGCTGACACATCTGCGCCAAGCTTGATTAGCATGCGAGCGACTTTGAGTTTCCCCTCTTTCGACGCCAGATGTAATGGGGTCTGACCCTCATTGTCCTGGGCTGACACCTCCGCACCACACTTGATTAGCATGCAAGTGGCTTCCAGTCGCCCCGCTTTCGACGCCAGATGTAATGGGGTCTGGCCATCCTTGTTCTGGGCTGACACATCCGCACCACACTCGACGAGCATACTAGCGACTTCTCGTTTCCCTGATTGCGATGCCAGATGTAGTGGAGTCTGGCCGTCCTTGTTCTGGGCTGTCACATCCGCACCACGCTTAATTAGCATGCTAGCGGCTTCCAGTCGCCCCGCTTTCGACGCCAGATGTAATGGGGTCTGGCCGTCCTTGTTCTGGGCTGACATATCCGCACCAAACTTGATTAGCATGCTAGCGGCTTCTAGTCGCCCCGCTTTCGATGCCAGATGTAATGGGGTCTGGCCGTCCTTGTTCTGGGCTGACACATCCGCACCACACTCAATGAGGAGCATGCTAGTGGCTTCCAGTCTCCCCGCTTTCGACGCCAGATGTAATGGAGTCTGGCCGTCCTTGTTCCAGGCTGACACATCCGCGCCAAGCTCGATCAACATACGAGCAACTTTCCATTGCCCTGATCGCGACGCCAGATATAGTGGAGTCTGGCCGTCCTCGTTCCAGGCTGACACATCCACACCATGCTCGATCAGCATGCGAGCGACTTCCCGTTGTCCTGATTGCGACGCCAGAGATAGTGGAGTCTGGCCGTCCTTGTTCCAGGCTGACACATCCGCGCCAAGCTCGATCAGCATGCGAGCAACTTTCAGTTGCCCTGATTGTGACGCCAGATGTAGTGGAGTCTGGCCGTCCTTGTTCAAGGCTGACACATCCGCACCACGCTCGACTAGCATGCGAGCTACTTTCAGTTGCCCTAATTGCGATGCTAGATATAGCGGAGTCTGGCCGTCCTTGTTCTGGATCGAGACACCTGCACCAAGCTCGATTAACATGCGAATGACTTCTGGTCGCCCCACTTGCAACGCCTGATGTAATGGGGGCTGGCCGTCCTTGTCCTGGGCTGACACATCCGCGCCACGCTCGACAAGCATGCGAGCGACTTCTGGGTGACTGGGACTGGAGGAGTCGAGATATGGAACCCAATTCCTGAGAGATACGAGATGTAATGGGGTCTGGCCGCTCTTGTTCTGAGCTGACACACCCGCGCCACGCTCGATCAGCATGCGAGCAACTTTCAGTTGCCCCGATTGCGACGCCAGATGTAGTGGAGTTTGCCCGTACTTGTTCTGGGCTGACACATCTGCGCCATGCTCGATCAGCATGCAAGCGGCTTCCAGTCTCCCCGCTTGCGACGCCGGATGTAATGGGGTTTGGCCGTTCTTGTCCTTGGCTGCAACATCCGCCCCACACTCGATAAGCATGCGAGCGGCCTCCAGGTGACCGCGTTCTGACGCTATATGTAGTGGTGTCACAGAGTCGGTGAAGTCAACAGAGTTCACATTCTGCGAGTGCTCATTGACGAGCAACTCTACTATAGAATGCAAGTCCCAAAATGCCGCATAATGCAGGGGACTTCCGCCTAGTGGTAACGGCCTTTCAGGTTGGCGCTTTGTTTCCCATAAGGGAAGACTTGGGTCGGATATCCAGATGCAGACTGCAAGGTGTGGTTTGCTTGGATCGAACAGTTCTTTCAATCCAACCTCCACATTTTGCGACACACCCTCGAGCCGCGCATGATCAATCCAGTATTCCGCAGAATATTTAGTAAATGGCAGTTTTCTGAGTCTGTGGGTGGTGATATCGCTGTCGAGGTGTAGCAAATAGCCCAAGCATGCTTGGGCTGCGAGGATATGAGCTGGTGTTTCGGAAATATGAAAATGGCGAAGAATAATGTCCTTTGTGTCAGAAAGGCGGGTGGAAGTCAAGAATTCCTTGACAGAAAAATGAGAGAATTGTACAATTTTGCGGTTGGAATAAATCTTATCATCAACAATGGCAAGAAAACTGGGGCAGATAGACAGAACTGCGTATATTGGATCTTCCAGGCGCCAATCCTTGCGAAATTTTGGAATTGATCCTGTCTCGAAGTCGAATGCGAGCAACTCAGCGAGTTCCTCTATACGAAGTGGGCGGACAGCCACTGCGACGAACTGAAACAGGCGATGGGCGAATTCCCGGTTTGCTTTGTTGATCTCTCGCAAGGTGCGCTCATATGTCTCGTCAAGTGTCTCCGGTAAATCGTCGAGTGCCTTCCGGATACGTGCTGGGATGCAGCCGCAAATCTCAGCTAGCTGGCAATACACCCAGCGAAACCTACATCACAAGTATGAGTGAGTCGTCAATAATTCAGTATTATTAGCAACACCTTACATCCCGTCAGCTTTATTTGTGAGGATGTCGATGACAAGTCGCTTATCCTCCGCTGTCCACCTCTTGATTTTCGGATTCGTATTGATAACTGACTTGATGTATTCTTCAATATCTCTCTTTTGTCCCTTTTCGTCATGCAGGGAAACTGTGTGGAAAGCCAAAGGTTCCAAAAAATCCTTGATGTCCGTTTCAGGTCGGCTGGTGACGCATACGCGCAGGTTCGGTATCTCTGATTTGATAAGCTCTTCAATGAAGTTTAGGACTTTGTCGCGGGGCGATAGGAGGGGCGGTGTGTTCGGACATTCATCCAAAGCGTCTACAATTATGTAGGCGGGGGCATGTTCAGGGAGTTGGAGTAGGTCATTTAAACATCCTACAAGTGCATCGTTTCCGGGATATCGCGAACCATTGTTATGTTCGGAGTAGAACCTGGAAAGCGCATCGTAGTAGGTGTCAGATTGGTGACAAAGTTGAATCAGCAGCGATGAAAGCAGTCCGCGTAGGTCCTTCTTCTGATCGTCCCTAAAATCGCAGTAGAAGAAGGCCAGTGACGCGAGCCCCGCTTTCTGCATGGCATCGATATCCTCGACAATTGCGGAGCTGGACAAATGATAAGCTTGGGTCGGCGAAATCAAGGTTTCACATACCAAAATACGCTCTTTCCAGCACCCGCTACGAAATGGTTAGAATTTTGGTCTCTGAAAAGCTTAAAATCTGGGCGATGGGCGCTAACTTACGTTTCCCATGCACCCATAGAAGGGAACCCGGTTTCTCGGACCGTTTCCATTCTGAATACGTGTCACCCTGAAGGAACCATTCCGCAGACCCGCTCTGGCGTGACTCGCGGGCTATGAGATAGTTCTTCCAGGGGTCGGGCGGCGACAGCCACTTTCGAAAATCCTTCTCCAAATTGTCGCCTGCCAGACAACATCAGCGAGTTCCGGTTAGCAATCGCGGCATCAAAAAATGGCTGACGTTTTGACTTGTTCACATTGCTTGCGAGTTTCTGCATCATTTCTGCTGCTAGGTCAGACACTAGCAATTGCTTCATTATGGCCCGCAAGACATACCGAGCGCATTCCGGGCATGGTTAATCGATGTCTTGCCATCTAAAGAGAAGGGTACTCAACGCCAGGCTTAAGACTAGTCAATTTTCTCACCTTCAACTACATCCCTCATGTTCTGGAAAAGGCCATGCACGACCTTTAGGGTCTCCGCCGCAGTTATCCGAGCCTCATCCTGGGTGAGCCGATCCAACCTCCTAAGTACCGCCTCGATGTCCTTCCCCCCGAGGGGCTTCTTGAGAAGCGCTTCTGGATTGAATAGTTAGGTAATATAATATTTCACCTGACACTGACTCACTAAGTTTTCCTTGCCGTAACTGTTTGGTCGCCAATGCCAGGATGGAGAGTAGCTCCACGAGTATCTTGATGATAATTTCAGCCCTACTGTCCGATGGAGGGATCCTTGTATAGATGTCTAGGCGGTTCAAAAATTGTTCAACCGAGTCGAGCAAATCGGCCAATGTGTTGTAATCGTCAAGGACACCCTTGACGGCCTGATACGTTTGGATGTCAGAAAGATGCGCGCTGAGGGACGAAAGAAAGACACACACGGAGAGTAAGATACCGAGGCCTGTGTGTATTGCCTTTACATGTGAAGGATGCTAGAGAATGATGGTCAGGGACGTTGATACGCAATCTGCCGCGTACGGACGTACCAGGCCAAGTAGATGGGAATCAGAGGAAAGATTATGTAGAAATGATAGGATATTCGTCAGGGGTTTCAAGGCCTTGCCCTTTGACCGGATTTCGCTGGTGGTTTCTGTTTTTTCATGAAGAACGGCGGTAAGGGAATCGACATTGTAACAACTCTCGAGCTCCTCGGCGAGTGGATGATTGGCCAATGTCTCGCCCGTTTGTTCTTCATAGCATCGAATGGCATTCTCGAAGAGTTCGCAGTAGTGAGAGGGTCCCGACTGGTCAGTCATGTGGGCAGTAAGGGAGAAAGAAATATGGGAGGGGAAAGAATAGTTGGTTTGCTGGGGGAACTGAAATGATGGGGGATGTCAGTGTGGGATGCGATGCACAAGTGTGGGATGCGATGCACAAATATGTTCACGAGACACGCTTGTTGCCTAAAATGATAAAGTCGGACGGGCGAAGGGGTCCTTGGACCGTTACCACCAGCATGGGCGGTTTTCCCACGCAGGGCAAGGAGGATAGTTCCGCACCCGCCCCCACCACCAGAACACATAGAACCCAGAATTTAGAACCCAGAACCAGAACCTACGTGGGCTAAGAACCCAGTGACCATAAACATGATACAATGTCATTAAACAGTAAAACAGAACAACATACGAGTTACCATCTGTACCCATTGGGCCATACAAGACCAGTAAATACACAAGCTCCTCATTCCGAATGAGCAAAACCTCCCAAAAACAACAGAGAAAGGCCCAGTCACAATACAAGACAGTCATACAACAGAAGTGCCAAGTCGCAACCCATCGTACTCATCCTCTTGCTCAGCCACGTCAACGCGTCAACATTCCCCAACGCAAACGCAACCCTCTTACATAATCACAATGGTAACCGCATTAACAGCCGAGACGAGACAGCTGGGCAACAGCCGAGACACATACAGCATGCAAAACAGACAGCACGCGAACCCGGAAATCAGTAACAGATGGACAAAAGCATTTAATGACAGTCTCACAACAGACAGTATAAGATTAAAATGGATAAAGCCTTCACCCAACTAGTCAACGCAACATAGAAAAACGCCCTACAGCAACAGGGAATCCCGCATCAAAACTGGATGCAAAAACGTGAGGTTTTTAGTGGGTAGGAGATCCGGAGACTCCAAGCACCGAGGGCCACGACTGAGTCCCACACTGCCCGAACATCAGGGG
Source organism: Russula abietina (assembly GCA_003313715.1). NCBI lineage: Eukaryota > Fungi > Basidiomycota > Agaricomycetes > Russulales > Russulaceae > Russula > Russula abietina. Next base: position 7,831 of record QLOU01006789.1, on the reverse strand, counting down.
CGTGCATAAACGCATTTTTCACCCTCACCCCGGGTCAGGCCGTGCCTGATGCTGGCTATAGCGCGTTAGATAAGGCTGATATGACTTCACTCATTATCTAACAAATACTTAGTAATTGTTCTTCGTTGCTAAATATAACGCTTTCCAAAAAAAAAAGTCGGACGGGCGAACTTTCAATCTGGACACGATAAGGCAGTGAGGTCCGAGAGATGCCGATATTACAGATTCTGATTGACAGATGGTCGTACCAGTTGGTACACCGAGTCATGAGGCTGTTACGTACATCAGCGGTCATGCAGCCAAGTCATGCCTACTGTACTGTACGTCGATACAGTACCGGGCATGGGTCTTCTCTTGTATCGTATTTATTCAGGGACAATATTTACAGAACACGGTTCTGATGGACACATAGTCGTGCCGACTGATCATGCTGCGCTCGGTGCCCGGGATGTGGAAGCATCGCCGCGCGGTCTCACGCTCACACGCTCGCACGCATTCGCCTCATGCCTGGCAGGCCTTCCCTATTCGGCTGTGAAATTGTCGAACGCCCATCTCTTGGCTCATCTCAGTTCCACCCCGATAACACTGGACGAGAATGCCGCCCCATATCTTGTGAACGTCGTTGCATTTCTCCTTATTTTGATTCTCATACGCGTACTTGAGAAAATCACTGGTGAAAATGCCCAGCGGGAAACTGCCACAACATCTACATCCGTACCGGGCGTCTTTGACCATGGCACTGTCCTGCATGCTCAATTTACGACAATATTTGGTCGGAATAAGTACTGTACGTATTTGAATAGCACACACAGGAATGCGTATCTGTACTGTAATGTGGTTGTCTCGATCTCACTGGGACAACCCCACATCAGAAAAGTCCAATCTTCTGAATGATGAAGCTATGAAGGTTCTGCGTACTTGGACCGTGCACCCCATCACTACGCAACCCAAGTTGATATCCCTCGCCGCGCGCGAGTTGAAAATTCCGGCCGATCACGAAAGCTTCGAGGATGCCCGCATCGCGTAGGCGTCGCTGACGAGGGTGTCGAAGAGCGTTGTCCGGAAGTAGGAACGCACGCGTGGATGGGTCTCCGAGTAAGTAGAACGGGACTTGGAATAAGTGCTCGATTGTCGAGAGCGGCGTTGCTGCTGGTGTTGCGGCGATGCTGTGTGGCATTTTGGATGTTGGGGAAAGGCGTGTTTTGGCGATGTGTCGGTCTAGGGTAAGAGTGGGTAGTACGCATGAGCGGAGCAGGGGAATAACTGCACACTGTAATTGGAGTCGGTGGCCGTCTGTCCATGAGTGCCTCTTCGTCGTCAAAAATATCGATTGAGATACAGTTTTATCACATACCCATTTACACCCTCGTCTTTTCCTGCACCTAAACCCAGCTCGGATTCTTCGACGCATCTCGCGATCAGACGCGCTGAGTCGCGCAGGCATCCAATAATGGGATATCACCTGAACAACGAAAAGTATGTTAGAGAACCGAAGCAGTAAAGTCATGAAAGTGAGTGAGGGAAAGAAAGAATAAGACGTGACCTGGTATTGAGGGTAGGAGAGGAAAAACTTGCTGTAAAAATGTGTAGCCAAGACAGTCTAGGGCCGCTATGCAGTTTGGGAACTTTGCCGCGATCAGGCTCTTGAAATGTTCTGGGCTATATGATGTCGCATCCAAGAATCTATCCCCTTCTACGTGCGTGTTAAATGCCGCATGGCGTGGTAGAGTCAGTTGTTCTGACAAACTACCATGGGGATTACGGTGAATCGGTGAATGGAAGGCTACAAGGAAAGGAACTTGCTGTTGAAATGTACGGCCAGGACAACAGCGCCTGGTCACGATGTGTCTGCCGTGTGTGGGGCCTTCGTCGCTGTCACGTTGGTTTGGTGAAGGAGTGATGATCACATGACAAGGTACGGTTTTTTTTTAGCCGACACGTACTGAAAAGTGAAAACCACCCTCATTCGAAATTACATCGTTTCGACGCTCTGCAAGCTCAATTAACATATAGAAGTGGACAGATTTCGTGGACGCGACACCATGTGGCATGAAAAAGGTCAGGTTCAGCTCAGGTCCCGCGAGTCCTTATATGACACAGTCGAACCGCGTTATACCGTATTCGTCATTATCAGAATCACGACCCCAGCCTTGCCGGACGATTCGTTCGTGTTGAGTTCCACCATAAAGATCACCTCGCGTACCGTTGGGATGGCGATTTCGACGTCACTTGGTTATTCTCGCGTCGGTGCCAGTGGTGTTCAAGTTTTTCGCCATGGATTCGAACTCGGTTGTCGTGCCTTTCAATTTCTTGCTCCATGAGCGCGCGGCGCGAGCACTCTGTCTTGTTCGTTTCCCCTTTCCGTGATCCGTGGAGAGATGTGTGACCTCATAGAAAATACAGTCATCCCTCGGCCACGGTGACTTCTCCAAAGCTCTTGCGGATGCCCAGCAAGTCTGCGGCCCGAATCGTGCAGGCCCTTACTGCGACAGACCCAAATGTGAAAATCCGGAGCGACCAGTGGGAGGAGCAGCCTGATTTGGGTAAACACGCAGATGGCGTTGGGACCTCCCCTCAGCTGCGAGGCATGTTTTGGGACGCAAAGTGCAAAGCCACCTGTCATGCAAGGGAAAATCGCATTCCGCTCTCCGCATTTCAATCTAGATTTCTCGGATACAAGGGAGTCGTCCGAGTCGTGGACACAGGCTTCAAGGCATCAAAATTCGCTTGCGCAAGTCCCTCGTACGCGACGTTGACGAGGCTGAGTTCGAAATAGCCCGCTCGTTTTACTATCCAAATCCGGTCCATCTAAACAGGTTCGTGGTTGTGTCCTTTCTTGTAAACACTAACCTGTTCTCTTGACCTGTAGTGATGGCGTTGGAAGACCGTGGTGTTGATAAGGAGACATTCTTATACCTTCAAGAATCTCAAAGAACTACCAGCTAGCAGGCATCGCCGATGATGGTCAGGCGTACATCAAGGAAGGCGTCAACGAGAAAGATATATTCACACATGGGTCCTGGTAGAATTTATGGTACGTTTCTTCGTGGGTCTTCAGCCGTGCTACCTTATGCGACTAATGAACCACCAGAGCACTTTACAGTAAGAGCACATGCGCCATATCCGGAAGCCCGGTCATTCATCCTGGCGACAATACGTATATTTGCATGCTTACTCCAACACAGGTGACCCTAATTAGTCTTACAGTGTAGCGTTTATGCTCCGTAGGTAATCCGATGGAGGACAAGATTTGATTCTTCCGTGGTTTGATGATGTCGTTGTGCGTGTCAACGAGTCTCATGCATCCCTTCATTGACGAGTCCCTCCTAGTGACTCGTGGAAGCAATTTATTTCGGGCGCCTCGAATGGTCCAAACGCTCCAGCGATGCGTATGACGTCTACCACGAAAATTCTGGCCTGATTCTACAGGTCCCAATGGCTCCACCGGAGAAGAATGAAAACACGCCCTGGACGCTGGATAAAGATCTTGGAGACGCCACAGTCGAGGATATCTTCAACTTTATCGTCGAGTATATCAACAACGACGTCACGCCAACATGACGGTGTCTTCCTCTGCCTCCTACTTTTACCCTTGAGTTCATTTTTCCCCAATGTAAAGCCTGAGGAGTCTTTTGGCGTACCGTCATATCATAATTGCTGATCAAAGGTGGGACCTTGTTGTCTATGACCTACCGCGTCCTCACCCATTGATAGCCCTGAGGATGGCGTATTCGACGATCGGTTCATGAAGCCCGCCAAGCTCTGTATTCAGGCAGTATACTGGCACAAGGTCGAGATAACAGGCAGGCGCACGACAGTTAAATGTCTTTGTCTTGGAGCGCGCGCCGGGGTATATGCTCCGGAACACTAAGCTCGAAGCAAGGATTCCCAATAGCAATTCCCCCACTCGAAGATCCGATTCCACATGTTCTCACGCCACTCGTTCAGCGCATACTCAAACTCGGGACGGTGTTGAGCCAGACCTGGTGAATGAGGAGAACAGCTACCGCTATTGAGTCAGGGAGGCGGTTTAAGCCTTGGACGCCGCGAGTTGTCGTGCCCGAAACATTTTCTCCATGCTTTCCCTATAACAGTATATATTTCCCCCCCTGTGGCGCCTGGAAAGACTGGTATTGGTGCTTACAGCCCTAGAACCGCATCGTCATTTCATCGTGTAACAGAAATTAACGTGAAATGTCCAAACAGTCTCTTATTTTTGCTCATAGCTTGTTACCCAATTTAGATTTGGGAAGAGGAATACAGGTGTGTGGGCGTCTGGTCACGATATAGTGTGATCCTATATGCTTGGCGTACGATGGTATGGCACAGGACATTATGGACGTGACTCTTGAGTTCATCATGCATATGGTAGTTAGCGTTCAGGCCCAGGCGAGCTCAACGCTGTAATCGCTCCCGCCCAAGATCGCACCCAATGCGCACCACGCGTGTACAGCATACTCTGAGAAGGGGTTCGTGCGCTCGGTGCTGCGTGCGGACATCGTTGGCGTGATCAGTGGCCACATTAGTGAAGATGAAGCTTGGGTGACTCCGAAGCCTTTTTTATACACAGCGAGTTTATAGCGTCGGGACGGAAAAGCAACATGAAGTCTAAGAAGCATATTTCAACCTCGGGCAGAAGAAACAAAGCAAAAAAGCAGGAAAAGAGAAATATGAATGAGAGAGGGCCAACTGTCTCTTCACTCAGGTATCCTCGGCCTCAGTCACAGCACGCTCCATCGCCTCCAGCGCTCTGCGTGCGCGTTCCCTAATCTCCTTATCCACACCCACATCAATACCAGCACCACTTGAGGGGCCCACACCAAACTCAACCAGATGCCTAAGTGTACTCTCGATCCCAGCTGCGCGAAGCTGCGCCGCGCCCCAAGCAAGCTCAATAATTGCGCCCAGCGTGCGCCGGCGGGAGCATCGACGAGTGCGCCGCGGAGCGAGCGGAGGAGAGGTTCGTGAGCGAGGATGTGGGCTTGGCGTTGGGAGTGGCCATTGGCAAGGTTGGCTAGAGTGTAGGCGGCTTGGAGAGCCACGCCTGAGTCACGTGTTTCGAGAGCGCTCGCGAGGGCACCCAGTAATCTTGTTCGGCCCAACGCATCGAATACCGCGTCCACGTCGTCTTTACAATCCGCGAAATTGCGCAGGAGGTTCAGCGCCTGTTCGCGCACGCCGGAGTCTGCGTCATCCAGGCGCTCATTAAGTGCGGGCCACCCTACGTCTGCGATGAGAAAACGCTTGGTCTCCGGAGCGCATTTGTATACGAGGTTTTTGAGGGCCCAGAGAGCGCTGAGACGTAGCTCGGAGCTAGGGGAGCGGAGGAGGCGCGCAAGACGTGGGGCGACTCCTTGTTCTAGGAGGGTAGTCCGCAGGGGGGAGTGGTACACGAGATTGCAGACTGCTGCGAGGGCGGCATGCACAACGCGCCGGTCCTCGTCTTCCTTTGTAAATACAGCGAAGAGCGCAGCACCTAGGCCCAAATCAACAAGTGATGTATGCGTAACGTCGACGCTGCGCGAGAGCCCACGGACGCATTGCCATGCAGCGTAGCGCACACCTGTGTACCAATGTGTGAGCGCCGATGTCAATGGGGGCAATAATCGTTGGCCATCTGTTACGTCCCGCCGAATATCATTGTCTACAAGAGCAAGGACCGCTATTGTAGTGAGTGCGGCCTCGTGCAGGCAACAGAGACTTCCCAGCTTGTCCTCCTCCCATTCTGGTGGCACCTTATTTTCCGTCGCTGGTGGCGGTGTAAGGGTGTGAACGAGGTCGGAAAGCTTGGTCAACGAGCCTCTGTCAAAAGCGGTTTGACATAGCTCTTTATCGTTCATCACGAGGTAGTCTGGGGTGAAATTTGTTGAATCATACACGGACCTGACTGGGAGAAGTCTCTTACTGAGAATGAAGCACGCCTTGGTACGATTTTGTGACGATTCGGTCTTCGAATCGATCGTGCGGTTCATGACATGCATAACAACAAGAGAAGAGGTCAGGTCCGGAGACGATGGATGATGGTGGCTGGTTGCGTTCGCTCGGATGATATGCGTCGCACTGTTGCGTTATCAGCACATCGATTAGGCGCTTAATCATCGGATTTCTCTACCATAGGCCGGCGGCAAGCTGCACATCCGTAGAACGAGACTTGCATAGCACTAGAGCTAGAGTTAGGGTAACTGGAGAGTCTGATACGACAACAGAGTCAGATGACCACGAGAACTCAAGCTACGAAACCCACGCACCTGAATTTGACCTTCCCACGGGAGCACTAGCAAGGTGAACAGCGACATCGTGATTGTCTTTCGCCAGGGAGGCCAAGGCTGTTAAGGCGGCCACCTGTACCTTGACGTCGCGGCTACGTAGCAGTGTCGTAAGATGACGCGCGACCCACCCACCACCACCGGAGTGCGCAGGTGTTATAGCCTCTGGGCGTTCCCAACGGCGCCGGCCCCGAGAAGCTTCTCGCCCACGTTCTGCTGGAGGGACCCATTCCGCAACAGCAGTACGATGACTTGGTGCGCGAAGAGCCGCAGCAAGGAGCTGCGCAATAGAAGTGCCGACCTGCGTCGAAGCATCGGTGAGGAGTGGGAGGTACACATCGAGAACTTCGAGCTACGGAGTTGTTAGTGACCCGTGAAGATCGGAAGGCTGGATGGCGCAGGGTGGTTACCTGGAAAAAATAGTCGAGCGCAAGTTTCGCCTCCTCGCGCACAGGCGAAGAATCATCCCTGAGACCCCATTGTGATGGGCCCACAAGCTCAGCACACGCTGCGGCGATGGCTCGAAGGGCACGAGCAAAGGCGGCCTTAGTCGCTGTGGGTTCAGACGGGTCGAAACGTGAAATAGCATAGAGGAAGGCCTGGTGTGCATTGGCGTGTAGTAGGCTGCGGAGTGCTTGCGGAGAGCCTAGGAAAGGAAGGAGGGAGAATGGGAATTGGTAGGTGAAAGAGACGTCCTGAACAATGATTGCGCACCATAAGATAAGGAGGTGATGACATGGGCAGCCTCGACACGAATATTGTCCTGTGATCCCGCAGCATCTTCGAATTGTTCTGGTCCATTGATGGCTTTGACGAGGCTGGGAGAGGGTCAGAAGGATAAGGAGGAAAGAGTGGACACGAACGTGTCGACAAAAAGCTCATCCTGGGCAAGCAATAACTTGGCGGAGGGGTTGCCAATTACATTGTTTTTGACTCTCTTGAGGGTCGAGACGTTGACGGTCTGGACGGTCATTGTCATGTCATGTGTGGAGTGAAGCGGATGGGATGGGCGAGGCTGATGAGATGATTATCCAATTACAAGGACTCCCGCGTGACCCGCCACCAAGCACTAATACGGAATGCCTCTTGCACGGCGTGGCGTGGCGTCCGCAGTGTTGAATGCGGCATATAAACCCTCGCTGCAGGCAGGAAGTCCTCTCCCTACTTGACCCCACCAAATGGAGATCGAGCTGACCAATATCGATTTCGATGCGGACGTCTATGATGTCCGTAAAGCAGTTGCTGCTGTCCTTCATGGCCCCGATCTCTACGACCCCAACGACAAGGAGAACAAAGGGCGAGTACCGAACTTCGAGATCGTCATGGGTAAAAGCCCTGCTGGTCGTATCCATAACGGAAAGGCCGTCCTCCGTGTTGGCTCAATCCTGGGTCGCCGATTAATCAAGTGGAATCGGGAGTCAACGGACCACAACATTGAGGTAAAGGGACGCCTCCTCAGGGTGTTCAACCTTTTCAACACCGTGCCTCTGGACGTGAAACAAACGCTTGAAAAAGCGTTTTATATCGACCCGGAAAGGGACAGGCTGCGCTCTCAAATAGAAGAG
>QLOU01006622.1:0-12963 GCA_003313715.1 Russula abietina | reverse complement strand
ATAATAGTAATAATAAATAAGATTAAATAGAATAATAGTAAGAAAAGATAATTTTTTTTTTTTGTAATTGGCTATATTGGCCTTGCCTTTTAATCATTAAAATGCATTGTGAAAGTTAAAATGTTCAAAAGCCCATTATAAGGCATTATAATGGCCATAATGCATTGAAATCATTATAATTTTATGTTATTTTTTCATAGCATTTTTAAGAGGTTAAAAGGCCTTATATTGAAAATAAGAACCATTATAATTCCAAGCAATCTTAGCTATGAATTTTAACAATTTAAAGGGCTTGTGGGGTTTATAAGGTCTTATAAGACCTTGTAAGGTTTAGACTTTTTTTGTGATAACTACTAGTTAGCCTCTTGTCTCGGTTTCCACATGCCCATCCTTCTCAGATTCTCAATATCCTGTTAATCCTGGGGCGTCTCGTAAGTTTTATATTCCTATGCTACTGTAGCAATGCTAACAACTGAACTCACGCGAAGTTAGGCCGCCTTCATATGGGTCACCTGTTGATCCCGGAACGTTTCTTAGCGATTATACTACTATGCTGGCAACTCATGCCACTTTTATATGCAATGCCTTCATCCCCCATCTATCCTGTTGTTTCGTGGTAATTACAATGCTATGCTAGCATTTCCCAATCCAACTCCTTCGACTTCTACTTAACCACTGTCAATTCGATTCTCCCTCACTTCAAGTGCGAGATCTGAGCCTATAGTACAGCTTTGATCTGATTGCTGTAAGTCACTCTTCCTGAAAAGCCACCGACTCCCACTCACTCCAAGCCCACTACCATCCTATTTTCTAACCACACCACTGCCAACACACTGCTCCATATCACCCTATTTTATCACCACCACCACCAGCATGTCCCCGTGTGTGGACTCTGAAGCTGCCTGAGTTTATGTCAAACCTTCTACCGCCAAGTACTCAGGTGCCTGATGCACCACCTCCACCAGTCCTGTCATCCTCATCTTTGCATGCTGGGCATTTGTTTCATGGTCGGCGTGGTCAGCAGCAGTCAACAGACAAAAGTTACAGCCATAGTAGCAGTGCATGTCGTTTTTTCATCTCTGCCAGCTCCACAACTTATCAACACGTTAACACAGCAGTGAACGATAAACTCGTTGCCACAACACATCCTACGCAAGACGCGAATATGCTAAGAATCCGTCGTTACGGCCCACGTCGTATAATCTTTTGGTGTCCAGGGCCTGTTTTCGATGCATTGATGACACACTCAAACCTTCAGATTGACAATTCTTCTTGTAACAAGGCCAGTCTCCTTCTCCTGGGCACCAGACTGTAGTTTGAACGGTTCCATCAGCACGGGAAACTCGCCATCTGAAACCGGGGAGCTACAACCAAGCTGTGTCATTTCAAATCAGACGGACTCACACCCTCTTTAGGTATGTCTGCAGGGATCGCAGACCGCTCGATTCACCACCCATCGTAGAATTTAAGTTTTTCCCGCACTAACAGACCCGATGCAGAGGTTAATAATTATGAGTTGCGTGTCTTGTCTCCTTGCTCCCTCATTCTGGCTCGCTGATTTCAGTCGCATCTTACTGTACAGCGAAGTAAACAATATGGGTCTTATTTGTCACGCTGACCTCTTTCCTGTTCCTGGAGACTCCAATGTCTCCGTGGATTACAAGTGCCGCCAGGATCAGGCCCAGTCCTCTCCCAGTCGCGTGTCTACATCAACTCTGTCGCTGGCTACTCCTTACTTTCCCAACACCCAGCAATACCCATATACATATCCTGCACCACAGCTACTCGCTGCTCACACCACTCTGGCGCCGTTCTCAGGCCTGATGCTCATCGACCCTGTAATCTCGCCCTCGTCCTTCTCCCAGGATGAGTCTATATGACAACTTGTCGTTGGTGCGCTCGCCAGGTGTAGTGTGTGGTCGAGTCGGTAAGCATTTGTGTCTTCTACAAGTCCTCTTTCTCACATGTCTGTGCTACACGATTTCACGTGTTAGAGGGGATGATTGCTTTGGAGGAGTAGTATACATGCAGTGCATCCACCGAATGAGTAACCAACGACAACAAGTTGACGATCAGGAAAGCCACGCATTTCCCATACGCTGCTGATTTCAACCCGCACCATTTTCGCCAGGCATCTCGCCACAGGGCGCACCACCCGCCAACATGCCAACCGCACATGGCAATAAACATGTCACCTCAACAGCAAGCACAGGCTCAAGGTCATCAATATCTCCCCACTCAACCCAATGCATCCGGAAGAGATTGTCCATTACTTCAAAGGGACCCATGTCATCACCGAGGGTTCCAAACAGACTGAGTCGCTGGCTGGCGCAACTTTCGTACAGGTTGCCAATCTTGACTATAAAGAGAACAAAGTGCTTATGTTCATTTTAGCAGTCTGTATCTTTTGCTCTACCCCTTCCTGATTGTCTCTGTGGTGCTGATGCCCCCCCTTTTTTGCAATAGGATCTTGTGGTGAAGGCGGAAGGGAACTTTATTCTGCAATATCGCTGCTTCGACCTTTTCTCCCATGTCACAAATTGTGTAGGGCAGACACCTGTCTGGGCCGAATGCTATGGAGGACTGTTCCGTGTGTATTCCACAAAGGAATTTCTGGGCACACCATCTCAACATATTATAGATAAAGCTCCAAAAGCTGCTGGGCCATCCCACCCAACACCACGCTCTCCCAGAACCACACCCACCAACAAAGGTCCAGACGAGTGTAAGGTGTGCGTTGTGGCTGCGTGTGAAATGGAACAACCATCGGAGTGCCCACCATCACGTGCTGTCTTGTTGATTTCTTCTCGTTCTTTTTCTTGTTGTCCTTATCGCCTTACGCTCAACACAACAATCCTTCAAGCCAAGCGTTCCAATCGTAACCCTTCCCACCTTTACTGCCCTGCTTCTTTTGTCTTTCTTTTTACTTTCCTTTATCCTACACCTCTGGTCTCGTGCTCTCACTCTCACTTACCAACATCAAAACACTACCATGCAGCAGCTGTACACACTTTCGTTTATCTTTCTTTAGTACTCCCTTTATTTGCTTATACTCTTGCTATTCAATCACCATCTCCGGCACCCCCAAGGTCACCATTACAAGAAGTAGCGCTCATGTATTTAAGACCGCCCTCTGGCTCGTCGAGAAGGGCATCATCATTACTATCAGCATCATTATTACCATTCTAATCCAGTTTTCCTCTCTTTTCTCATTTACCTTTGTCCTCAGAAATTGCTCAGTGGAATTGCTGTCCACACGACCTTGGACGATCTATCTCACATTCACTTTTATCGATCAACCTCTTCTCTCATTTTGCCTCTCTCCTTTTATCTCTCACCTCACTATTGGGACAATCCCTTTCAATCTTGCAGCCTCTATCTTAGCTATACAAGCCAGCTGAACGGTACTACTGCTCTTAAAGATTCAAATATGCGTGCATCAGCATCTATGGCGAGAGATGCATCTATGGTGCCAAGAAGTGGTATTGTGTCAAATTCTTCATCTGAATATACCACGACGGATACCAAGAAGGATGATAACGACTCATGGACATCGGAGGAAGTCAGCGAAGGGTCATAGATACCCCAACTACAGGCACGAGCAAGCGTCCTCCGACAAAGGAGGAGATCAGGTTACTGGCTACGTAATGTGCTACTCATCAGCAAATGTTCAAGCCCCTTAATTTCTCTTAATTGTTTTGAAAAAAAATAAAATGCTCAGAAGGTGATGATTTTCAAAGAAATATTAAAAAAAATTTCAAGAAAAATGTGGTCCTAAGACCCTTAAAACACTTAATTTCCCTTGAAATGCTTTTTCAAGCATGTCTAAGCACTTTTAAGGGGGAAAAGGGCCTCAGGACCAGGTTTGAACTTTTCCTGATGCTCTTGAAGCTTAGCAACAGCGCGAGCTGTTTGTTAAGCAGCCTAAACAGTTGTATTCAAATCTGGGTTGTAGTCTGGTCTATTGTCCCAACTATTGAACCCCGATCTGAACGCATTTTCTCCAGGACGTCTGTACCATATTGCTGCTTATCACGTTGTGTCTCATGACATGACTCTCACCACTCACTGCCCGCACTGGGATCCCTTCCACGCTGACAGCGGCAAGTCATCCACCATGCTCCCCCCTGATCCAGATTCCAGATGATGCCATCCAAGTTTCACTAAGTCTAGCTCAACAATGCTTGGCTGCCCTCGCCATTTGACTGCTGCCAAGCCTTCTCTTGACAACCATCTGATAACCTTAACGGACGATGAGACCACGTCACCAGTATCATTGTGTCAAAGACAATCCCACCACCTGCACCCATGTACAACAGGCCAATAGCACAACACACTTGGAGTGTGCACACGGTGTACCAAAGCTATCAAAGAATATCGATCTGGGCATTCATCTTGTGGTCAGTGTGGTCGCTGGTCAGCGTGGTCAGCAGCAGTCAATAGATGAGAGAATGGAACCCATTACTTTTGGCTCACATGTATATTATATTATTATCATTTCTAGCATGTTTTTGCCAACATAAATAGATATTTTATTAGTCTAATAAGCGGTCATGACTGGTTCAAACTGATTGTAATATGTTGCAACCAGTTGTGGATTAAACTGATTGCAACTGATGGGCAACCGCAACTGAACCAATAGTAACCAGTCACAAGAGGTTCAGTTCAGTTATGGACCTTTTTAAAAAATAAGGCAACTGGTTGCAGTTGCGGTTGTGGAGTTTTGGGCCTGAAAACCAGACCTGACCGAACCCTGAAACACTAGTAATAATGAATATGCTACTAATTATTTTCTTATTTTAAAGATAGAAAATGCAACTCAAATTACCAAAATACTTGGAAATATTATTAACTAACCCTTTTTTACTATACAGTTCATCTTGACCTGAAAAAACTAGTGTACAGTCTGTAATGAAAATTAAATGCCCTCTATTCTAAGTTAGTATTGTTATAAACTTGATTTAAAGTCTTATATCTTGAAAAATAAAATAGATAAAAATATGAAAATATTTGTAGAGATAGATATGACTAAAATATTGGGGGTCCTCTGCCAACTCTAAGTAATATAATTAGTTATTCTTGAGATATAAGACTTTAAATCAAGTTTATAACAACACTAACTTAGAATAAAGGGCATTTAATCTTCATTACAGACCATACACTAGTTTTTTCAGGTCAAAATGAACTGTACAGTAAGAAAGGGTTAGTTAATAATATTTCCAAGTATTTTGGTAATTTGAGTTGCATTTTCTGTCTTTTAAATAAGAAAATAATTAATAGCATATTTGTTATTACTAGGGGAAAGTTGAAATAGATGACTGCTAGCAAGCTTCTAATGCTTATAATACTTTTGGAGTGAAGTATAGAAATAGTAGAGACATAAATATCAGTAATTCACATAGCAAAGTGGCTAGCAATAAGCATAGAGAGAATAATATTCTTCTGTGCAATAAAAAGGAAATTTACAATAATAGTAGTTGGAAATAAAAAAGTATGTGAATTGTTACAAGCTCAGAAATGATGTTTAAACATGTATCATTGCTTTCATGGCCAGGTAAAGCCAGAAATTCCTTTATTTCACTCAAATATTATCTTTATATTGTAGGCTCAAAAACTGTTGCAATGGTAACTTGAGTTTCAAATGGTTATATCTTCACAACTAGTGATCCAAATCACACGATCTAAAGACTGTTAGAAAGCCAAGAAGGAGTATTTCACTTTATTCCGCCAGCGCTAAGCGCGGTTCTCACGCCCTCAGGCGCCACACTGCCCCCAATCCGAAAATCCTAAATATTGCAACACTTTTCAAGCCCACTGTAAATAAGAGCTGTGCTGACTGAGAATTAGGATGGTGGAGATTCAGAAGGTGGGTGAAGCTGTAAAGGTTATTGACCCAGTTGTCGAAATCTTCTATGTCCTCACCTTTCTCCTCAAGGTTGCCAGGCTGTGGGGGCTGCTGAAATAATCCATTCGGGCCATGCTGTTTTCCAGGCACATGGTGGAGCTCAAAGTGAAACGTTAGAATAGAGACTATCCATCAGTTAAGACTAGCCAATGGTGCAATGTCGGGGTTGTTTAGCATTCCTTGAATATACCTGGTGTCAACTTCTACGATCAAGTTTCTAATGCCAACAATGAATATTTTGTAGGCTTGTAAAGTGTTATGGTTTCACTCAGACCGTGGTTGTTTCTCCAGATTCTGGGCTTCTTTGACTGCGGAAGTCAAAATGTGCCCTGCAATGTTTCAGAGGAATAGAGTGCAATCAATCAGATCGCAGAGCGGTGATGAACAAGTTTGGAATGCTTCCTCTGAGTGATTGGTGCAAAGGGGTGGTACTGTATTGCAAGACAAAGTCAAGCTTAAGGCTCAGCTTATTCATATGGCGATCCTTATATACTGTTACAGGGTCTTTCACTAGGTCAAGCTTGTATCGCTGTTGGAAGACCCATTGGCAAGTAGATGAATGGGTCATCCAACAGTTGCAGAGTATTGTACTGTCGGTCATCGGTCAGGAAAACTCAGTCAGAAACATCGGTCAGGTACAGTCAGTCAGAAGCATTAGTTAGGTACTGTTGGATAGAAGCATCGGTCAGGGGTTCATCAGTCAGCTGCTCGGTCATGGCTCAGCCATGGTTCAATTGCATCATGAGAGGGAAAGGGGGCATGCAATGCGGAGTAACCAAGAAAGAGATGAGATAGTGCGTCCACTGCCTCAGTCATTATGGGACTAATAGAAAAAGGGGAAAGAAATGTATCATCACCCCCCGTTGAGGGTGGAGCTTCTGGTGAATGCGACTTGAGTAGAGAGTTACCGGAGTCTCGTATGGTGCCCCCGCCCACACACCATACCATCCCGGCCTCTCTTGCTGGGCCTGCTGCACCAATTCCTACCGTGGATCCACGAAACCATCCATCAGTGTGGCCGTTGTTGTCTTCATTGTTGCCAGTGCCCCATCCTTGCACTAACAAGTCCCTACCTGAGTCCGTAGGGTCTATTTCCATTTGAGCCTGTTCAGGCATGCTTGAGTCGAGAGGGGAAGCTGGGTTTCCCTTTTGGGACTGTGCCCTTGTGATTGCCAGCGTAATTGCATGCATGGGTGGGCAAAAGGTATGAATAATACCCCAAGTGATAGTCTGGAACCACACATCATCCGGCTGCAAGATTATTGCAGCATTTGTGAGGAGAGTTGCAGTCGCAGTTGCGATGGCCAAACAGGCCTGGTTAAATGCCGCAGTACCAGCAGTGTCAGTGTTGGCGTTATTTGTCTAATGTAGGGTGTAGGTAAGGTCAAGTGGGAGATGGGAAGGACATCCCAGGGACGCCAGGCTGGTTAGGGAGCAGGGGTTGAAGTCGGGAAGTGGCCTTCGCCTCCTGTAGGTGATGCATAACTTTTTTCTTTTGGGTGACAAGTCGGCTTTTTGTCTGTTCGAGGCCTTGTCACTTGACAAGAAGCACTGTTTTCCTGGACACAACTCGGGTTTCCCATTGCTGGAGGGCACGTCCTTCGGCAGCCAGCTAGACAAGTTGAAAGGAATCTGCAGCTAGCTCACAGTCTCCAATAGCCCCCAATGCAGCTAGGAACTGTGTGTCCAAGTAAGTGTCTTCGCCAATCAGGTACTTGCCTACTTCGTGCTCGATGTCTTGATCAATCTGGACAACAGGTTGGGCGACCAGTGGGGCTTTGTCATATGCCGCTCTCTCAATGTCCGTTTTTCCAATTATTCATGGCTCTTCTGTAAGTGGGTTGGTCATGGCTAGTGTTTTAAAGTCTGGTCTGGTCTGGTCTTTTGCTGAAAAATTGTGCAACCAGGACCAGGACTGGTCCATGTTTAAGGTAATTTGAAAAAGACTGGACCAAGACCACTATCAACTGGTCTATATCAGTCTATTATACTAAAAAGACCAGTTGTAACTGGTTGCAACTGATTATTACTAATGACCAATTTATTTTTAGTTTTAACTGATTTTACATATATAAATTGTAACAAGTATAATATAACTACTATATATTTAGTAACAATTGAAATAAACTCAAATATATATGAAATAAATATCACTTGTAATATATATTTTGTTTTACTTTCTAATAAATACTACAATATTATATTTTTTAAGTGTATTATATTTAATTAACCCTTTATTAGTTATTTAAAGTAAAATTAAAAGATAAAAATATAGTTGATTTACTTTTATTTTACCATTATTTTACTAAATAAATAGTAAAATAATATATATATAGAAGAAAAGTTCAATAAATACCTACATTAATTAAATATATAATGATATTAAAGTAGTATAGATTTAATTGTTAAAAAGCAGTTGCAACCAGTTGCAACTAAAAAAAGACCAGTTGCAAAAATTAGTTAAATATTGGCAACTGCAACTGCAATCAGTGGTCCGGTCTTTTTCTGGTCCGGTCCGGTCCGGTCCTGGTCTTTTTCTGGTCCTATGGACTGGACCTTAAAACACTAGTCATGGCTGCAAGATATGGGTGCAAGTAATCTTGATCAGGGAGATCGGTGTCTTGGTCAGTATGTTCATGGTATGGGTACCCTAGGTGTAGGCAGATTGTGGTCGATGGCAATGGTGGTGTCAGCAGGGCTTGGTCATCATTGGCATTTTGTATGATTTGTGCAAATTCTTCTTGGAGGTTCATAACTTCTGGGGTGGACTGCAATATTTGGTGCAGCAGTTGTTGTCCTTGGATGCTGGCTAGTAGAGGGGGTCCTTCATTGGTTATTCCTTGTTCTTTGGTAACGTGGGCCTGAATAATCAAATGAGGTATTCCTGACTCACATCGGAGATAGTCTTGATGTCATAGTAAATCAGCTTGGAAGTTGAAGGAGACGTTCGACGGAGCTTTCCATACTTCTGGTGTTGAAGTAGTGGCAGGTTCTTGAGGGGGTGAAGGGGAGAGTTCAATGGGGAAAGAAGACATGGAGCAGGAGTTGATGGATATTCACAAACCTTTCACTGTCTTTTAATCTTTATTGTTTGTAGACGTAACCCCCATAGTGCCCGTTTGTCCATCCTGGGTATTGTTTCCAAACTTGAAACCCTTGTCTGTTTCTGGGACGTTGCCTGAATGTTCATCCTCAGTCAGGGACTTTTTGATCTGAGGTGGCGTCCGCAGTTGATCAGGCTTGTTTTTGGGAATCCCCGAGGCCGATTGGCAATTCATGATTTGTGGTTTCTTTAAGGAAGATCTGATTTTCCTTTCAAGAGTCTTTACTTGGTAATCTTTGATCTGCTCTGGTGCATGTATCTAGCTGGCTGGTTCTCATGAGTCATAAGCTGGGGAGTATCCTTTCCACCGAACTTTATACTGTAGCATCTTCTTCTTTTCTACCCACCCCAAGGTGAGAACTTCCTTCACTTCGTATTCTGGTTCTCCTTCAATTATGTCAGGAGGTGGCTCAGTGAAATTCTCTCCATGCATTTCGGTTTCTTTATATGGAGTGAGTAAAGAGACATGAAATACATTGTGAATTTTCCAAGTTTTGGGAATTTCCAGTTGGTAGACAACATCTGAGATTTTCTTGGTAATAGGAAATGGTCCATACCGTTTTTGGGCTAGTTTGGTGGTGGGGAATGAGGTTTTTAGGTTAGTGCCTTCTAACCAAACTTTTTTTTTTTCTTTGTAGGGCGTAAAATGTGATTCTTTTCATTTGATCATGAGTTCTTGTATGTGTATGATGGCATCCCTAGCCATTTGTCTCAGGTCCATAATTTGCTTTTCTCTAGACTCATTCATCTGTCTGGGTCCCATTGATTGTTGGTGTCCCGCAGGCAGTCCCCCAATAAGCAATTTGAAGGGGACCTGTTTTGTAGTTTTGTTAGTCCAGGAGTTGTAGACGTACTGGGCTAGGGGAAGCCAATCTGTTACACTCCATTTCATGTCTAAGCATCTAGCGCTCATGTACCTTAGTTATTATCCAATTCATACTATATAAATATTACCGGACTGCTTATTACCGGACTTCCTAAGTGATCAATCACCTAATGATCGCATCACTATTGATCACTATTCTTTGTTAGCATGTGATGATTGCTCATTTAGGCAAGTAGCTTTCCCATACGCCATACTTGCATCACTATTGCATCATCACTGCACATTATGTACTCACGTGTCACACAATGCTTGTGTGCACATCGCTCTATTCTTTGCTATCTATTAGTCTACAGATCGCACCATTGTAGACTCATTCTCTGTATATATAAATCCAGTAGTTGCAGTGAGACAAGCCAGACTCGGTCTCGTATGAGAATATACTTAGCTGCTTAATGCGCTGCCAATTCTCATTGTAGAATCAGAACTATAAACCATCTGCTGCTGCTTAACGCACTCAGACCCCTAGAGTCTACTCCTAGCCCTTCGCGCTCTTAGATAAGAGTCTGCTATACAATCTAGCTTCGGATTAAGCTAGCTACTTAGATCGTTACACTAAGGTATCTGTGTATGTCGATCTAATCTCTATACTCTAGATCCAAGCCGCACAGTAGTCACCCTTGTGATAAGCTGCTGTGTGCATTACAAAGAGTCTGTTCGTAACATAAGACCAAGTCTTATCACTCAAAAGACGACCGTCTCATCCATAGACACAATCTTAATGTATCTAGACCAAGTCTAAACCAATCTACCAATCCCAACATCAGCAAAAGGTGGTATGCCTTTATTACTCTTGATTTGCTTGATCCAAGAATTTCAAGCAAATTCAAGACTGAGAATTCAAGACAATGTCTCTTGATCCAAGACAATGTCTCTGGATCCAAGACATAGGTCTGCAAATTATAATTTATTTTTATCTTGAAATTTGCTTGATTCTATAGTAAAGAGGCTAGATTTATTTTCTCAAGCATTTACAAGTACTTCTTAAAATGTCAATTTATTTTTAAAGCTACTCAAGACCAAAATAAAGTCTATCTTTATTGTTCAAGTCACTTTCAAGATTTCATAGTTCAGGCACAAATTATTATCACAATTATATTAAGAGATACCAAGAAATCCATACAGCTGAACAAGTAACAAAATAACAAGGTGTGAAAGGAATTGATACTGTTGAAGCAGCTTTATGGGGTGATTGTGACAGGGCGGGAATGTGTGACACGTGTCCTCAAGGCTCGAGCAGGGGTAGGAATCTGCGACGTGCATCCTCGAGGCTTGAGCAGGGGCGGGAACATGCGACGCGCGTCCTTGAGGCTCGAGCAAGGGCGGGAACATGTGGGTGGTGGGCAGTGATGTGACATGATGGGAAAGTGAGCGAGTAGGTGGTGGACATTCTTGAAGTGAAAGTACGAGTGGCACGATGCGGGTCAGCACAAACGACGGCGGCCAGGCAAAGCTGAGCAACGCTGTGAGCGGGAAGGGGAGAGAGAACAAGAGTGCAGTGAGCATGGGTGCTAGTGCCATCAATACAAGCAAGGACATACAAGAAAGGCCAGCTGCGTCGCTCATGGTCCTCAGGTTCCCAGTGATCGCCACCGCCTCTCCATAGGGTGCTTGGTTACACTGGAGATTGGGTGAGGGTGAGACATCGCACCTTGGCTTTGTAATTGCGAAAGCAGAGGCTCTCACATGTCCTCGGCAAGAAAGGCGATGACCAGTCGGTGTAGGCGTCCTGGCGTCCTCGGATTAGCTTGTCCTCGTCTTCAATAGGGTCGTCTGGGGGAACGATCTGGTCACAGAGTACGCCAAGAGTGATTTTAGAATCCAATTCGAGGTGTCGGATGAGCACCATCTTCACCACGCCAACCTCTCTTGGCTCATCTGGTGGTAAAGGAGGAACGGGGAGGCGCAACAGGCTGACAGATTAGAACACGACTTTGTACACCATATAAGGACTCACCGCTCTGTGTGAAGATGAAACCATTCAGTTTCTTGCCAAAGGATTGAACCATGTCATTGTGCTCTGGCTCCCCATGGATGAGAAGGTCAAGGCCAATTGTTTCCTGGAAGTGGACGACGTTGGTGGGCGTCACAGGAAGTAGGCGTGACAAGACCGTTGGCGGCAGGTGTAGTTGGGCAACCAGCAGGCGTTTTGGCGTCGGGACCACCAGTATTCATGGGGCGCTATGAGTAGAGATCAGTGATATCCCACAGAAAAAAAACTGTGACGAACCTTCATCATATCAAGATCAAAACCATAAGGAGGATACTAAGTTGAAGCGGTCTGTGTGTTGTCCTGGATAAAGGGAACGGCGTTCCATCAACAGGAGAGGTGACGTGGCGGTTGTGGTTGGCACGGCAGCACGAATTCCCTTGGTCTGTGGGAAAGAGTAGATGGTGGTGATGGGGAATTTGGGAAGCTTGATATCCTTCTTCTGGACATCCTTGCAAGTGGCGTTAGTTACGGTTGTGCTGTAGAATCGGACAGCGAGTGAGTGAGGTCGAAGTTCAACACCGTTGATAAGCCTAACTCGCTCTGTACGCGTAGAAACGAGTCTAGGAGCTCCTGGGTCCGCTGGGCGATCCCAAACCTAACTATACGGAAAGGGAGACTCGCCGATATCGCCGCTAGTGCGCCGCCGCTATGCCGCTATGTTCCGCCGCTGACCAGTCTCGGTCGACCGGTTTTGTCCGCTGAGTGAACTCCTCAAGAGTTCCGCTGTGTGCCGCTCGCTGGGCCGCTGTTTCGCCGCGTAGTATCGATATGGATAAGTGATGAAAAGGAAAGGGGGAGGGGAAAGGGACGCTAACTCGAGTCGACGCGGCGCTCTGTAGGAAACTTGTAGCCCCTAGCTCGTTGCTCGTAACTGACTTTCTCTAGATACACGAACTCTACTCTATATACTAAGTCCTACGCCGCACAGACCTTCTCCTATTCTCGCTGTCGCAGGTGGGATCTCGCCGCTTCGATCCATCCGTCACCGGTCCATCCGCACCGCGCCGTCTTCTTGGTGATCCGTCTTGTCTTTGTTGGTTAGCGCTTTGCCGTGAGTGGACTGTCGCCGTCGAGAGCTG
>QLOU01006579.1:0-15209 GCA_003313715.1 Russula abietina | reverse complement strand
TCTTTGGTGGCCGGGATGGTCCAAATTTTCTACGCTTATCGTGTCTGGGTGCTCAGTAATAAGCAGTCCAGGTGGTTTTGCTTGTTAATTGTCATAGTGGGTCGATCACAATCGTCACCATGGCACCCTTATCCAGTGCTTCCTTCCTTGTAGTGCTCCGTTATCAACGTAGTAGAAGGATTTACTGAGGGTATTTATGTTCGTGCTTCCTTCAGTTCTATCCTTGCTTGTATTCTGACTCACTGTCGCAGGCTCATATACGAGGGACGTTAGCCAGTAATGAAATTCTCCAAAACATTGTTATTGTATGAGTTATTCTTACGATCTTCCCATCTAACTTGTCCGACTAACGGTACCCACATCTAGTCCCGGTTGTCCTTGAACGCTTTCTCCGACACTCTCATCGCCGCTGCGATGCTTTATTATGTAAATATTCCGCCACTACCTTTTGTGTGGACAGTAGAGCTGATTTCGGATTGAAAATCTGTAGTTGACCAAAAAACGAAAGGAGATTGATGGCTTTTTCCACAACAATGTCATGGTAAAAGTAATTAGATTGACGATCGAGACCAATATGTTGACGGGTAAGTTCATCCTGGATTCCGCGAGCCTGAGGGAACGATCTTCACGCTCGGTGTTTTAGCTTCCGTGGGAATTGTCTCACTCCTGCTGATCGTCATACTTCCTGTGAGTGATTCACATATTTACAACTAGCTCCATAGTTGATATAATGTAAATATAGCACGAAGACTGGTACGCATGCCCGTAAGACCCCATCTTCTTCCCAACTCCTCGCTAGTAGGTTTCACTTAACTTACTATCTGTCTGTTTTCGACACCAAAGAGCGGCGATTCTAGGAAAACTGTGAGATTGCCTCCTCTCGTTTCTCACATCTGTTGAAGCCTACTGGTTACCTTGGCAGATACTCAAACACACTCCTCGTCTCGCTCAACAACCGCATTTCGGTCCGGAATGCGGCGAGCGGCGCCCAAGTATCTAATGGAATTCAGGTCACAGCCCTCGCGTTCACCCCTCGTACCGATAGCGGCACAGATATAATATGCATCGAGAATGAGCAGTCCAGTTGCGCATAATTTCTCGTGTAGGCTTAGCGGAAACAGTATGAGAGGGTTCGACCACGTGCCAGTGAGTACTGAACGTACTGAACAGCGAGTAAAATTTGCGAGTTATAAAATGACTTATGAATGATATCACGAAATCTCCAGACATCACGATTCGATTCAGTTCAGACGAGGCCGGTTCTCGTTCTCTTTGGAGTATCGTCTTGTGGCAAGTTTTACAGTGCGTGATAATCACTGCTACTTGTACCTTGCACGGAGGGGTATTATTCTCTATTCCTTGTACATATAGCTCCTAAATTCTATTGTTTAAAATCTACTGTATTCATTGGGGAAGAGTTCGCCGTGGTCATAAGTTATGGCTTGAAGCGCGTCCGTTTCATAGGACTGAGAAAACTGCGACAGAATATGCAGACTACCCCAATAGCTCTACTACCCGGTCAACGATCTCACTTAATTCATTCAAAAGACTGAACGTTCTGGTGTTTCCGATTTTCAACTACGAGGTGTGCTTACTTGTCTTCATGTTTTCGCACTGGGCCTCGTTTAACGGGGCGCTTGAGGTTGTGCGCCTGTTGCTCGAGCGTAGTGCTGACTCCGGCGTAGATGCGAAGAACAACAATATAATCGCAAGTCTGCATTGCTAGTTGCGGCGGAGGGCCCGGACAAACAAATACAAATTGTATGTGCGAAAGTGGATTCGAGTTCACTGGGTTGTCCCCTGTTACAATGCACCACCACTCAACGTAGCAGCCCATTCTCACTACTACGACCTTACAAGGCAACTGAAGACGCACTTGGTGACTTGGAATGATGTATTGTACAACGGAACACGCACAATGCGTTCGAGCTCAGAGAGCTCAAATACGTTGTACGCTACCGTCCCACAGCCTGAGAAACCATTTGTGCTAGTTGGTACGTGTGCGCGCATCTCTATTTGTTTTGACATCTTGTCGTGGGTTTCATCATGATCACACCTTGTCAACACCTTGTGAACCGAGGATTCGGATCTGTCAAGATCAAACGGTCCCATGTCCCTTATCCTTTCCTTGCTTGAGCTCAACAGCTTGCCTCTCCCAGTAGCTGACCAACCAATGCCCTGGAAAAGCTGCTTCCTGGCGTACAGCCTACCAGCGCCGGTTTCAAAATCGGAGTTGTGTTCTCGCCTGTGGCATGAGAATTACCCTCCAGGTGCTGAGTCATTGTCGGAACAATCTCTAATATATGGCGTCTTTCCGTTGAGAACCCAGATCGCGGCTTGGAAGGCCCATCTTAGCCTGATAAACTTGTCTTCTTCAGTTGCCGAGTTTTACGTCCCGTCTCAATTCCCATTACAGGCCTATGGCAGCCTTGCCTCCTATACCTCCACGCATAGACCGTCTGTGAGTACTGTTGTGTCCGAAATCCTTTCTTTGGTATTCTGAATTTCTGACTAATCTTTCTAGAACTGCACCACTAGTACGTGTGATGAACTCCGAGTCCTTTTCATCATCAAAGACGCCAACACCTTCTCAAAATATTAGCTTCTTGGCGATATCTGGAACTGGGGCTTGTTTGGTATTCTCCTCGTCCAGACTTGTCAGTCCTCTCTTTGCAATCCTCATCATGTCGTTTATCGGACCATAAAGACGTGTATAGCTACAATTTCCCCGAAGATAATAAGCGCATCAAGCTACTTGGCACGCAAACTTCCCTTGCCTCTATCTCTCCCGGCTCCTGACAGTTCTTATATATAGTTTACGCTGTATTTCTGATTGAAATACTACAAACGGTGCTCAGTGGCGCAGACCTTTACTACTGGTTTGCCTCCGGTTTTGGTAATATGAACCACCTCAATTCACCTTTCGCTTCCTCCTTCGACACCCCGCTTATCGGATCTTTGGTGTCCGCAATGGTCCAATTTTTCTATGCTTATCGTGTCTGGGTGCTCAGTAATAAGAAGTCCCGGTGGTTTTGCTTGTTAATTCTCCTAGTAGGTCGATCACAATCGTCCCTATGGCACCCTTATTCAGTGCTTTTTTCCTTGTAGTGCTCCGTTCTCGGCGCAGCAGCAGGAATTACTGGTGGTATATATGTCCGTTCTTTCTTCTATACTTGCTTGTATTCTAACTCACTTCGCAGGCTCATATACGAGGAACGTTCGCCAGTGGTCAAGCTCTCCAAAACATTGCTATTGTATGAGTCATCCTTAAAATCTTCCCAACGAACTTGTCTGGCTAACGGTACCCGCACTTAGTCCTGGTTGTCCATGAACGCTTTCTCAGATATCCTTATTGCCTCTTCGATGCTTTATTTTGTAAATACTCGACCACCTCCTGCGTCCTGTCCAGAGCTAATTTGATTTCGGACCGAGAAACTGTAGTTGACCAAAAGACGGAGGGAGATGGATGGCTTTACCCATAACAATGCGTTGGTAAAAGTAATTAGATTGACGATCGAGACCAATATCTTGACAAGTAAGTTCAATCCTAGATATTGCGAGCCTGAGGGAACGATTTTTACGCACAGCGTTTTAGCTTCCGTAGGAATTGTCTCACTCCTGCTAATCGTCATACTTCCCGTGAGTGACTCGCATATTTACAATCATCTCATAGTTGATATAATGTGAATATAGAACGAGAACTGGTACACATGCCCGTAAGACCCCATTTTCTTCCCAGCTCCTGCTAGGTTTCACTCATCCTACTATCTGGGTCCGGTTTTCGACACCAAAGAACGGCGATTCTAGGAAAACTGTGAGATTTCCTCCTCTTTGTTTCACATCTGTTCGAGTTTACTGATCACCTTGGCAGATACTCAAACACGCTCCTTGTCTCTCTCAACAACCGCATTTCGGTCCGGAATGCGGTGAGCGCCCAAGCGGCGGCCCAAGTACCAAATCGAAATCAGGCCATAACCATCGCCGTTAATATAAGCACGGATACTAGCACGGATATGACATGCATGGAGAATGAGCCGTCTCGAGCGGTGGAAAAAGGTTCCGCTTAGGCTTAGCGGGACGGCATGAGAAGGTTCGACTACAAAGGGTATGGCGAGTTCAGTTACTTATCAACTAACTTAGGAATGATATCATGAAATCCTCAGTTAGGTCACGATTCGATTCAGTTCAAACGAGGCAGGTCTTCTCCTTTGGTGGATTTCTCAGTGTATTATATAGAGAAACAGAGTCGTTCTTTACTTATATTACAGCGCGTATTGAACGTTGAACCACCACCACTACTAGTATTGGTCACCGTTACGTGTACCTTTGCTGTCCTTGCATGGCAGGGTAGTATTCCTTATCCCGCGCAAGGTTGTACAGAGTGCTCCTACAAATTCTGTTATTTAAAATGTACTATACTGTATTCTTTGTAATCAATGGTTGTTTGCCCAGTCCATGAGTGAGTCTTTTTGGCGATCAGACCACAGATCACGTGGCCGTTTCTCCCTTGTCGAGTCTCCCTCATTCCAGGATTTTAGGAAGAAACCAGAGACGAAGTACGGGTCCACCAGCATATATCTTGTGAAGAGACGGACTGAGGGGTCGGGAGTGGGAATCGAGTGGAAACGGTAACCTGTGGTATGTAGCGGGAAAGGACCAGGGTCCTACAAGGCCGGTCTGTAACTGACCAGAGGTAATTCTCCGCGGGTTTGGTCGGTGAGTACCATTACCACCTCCTTCCTGATCACCATCTCATTGTTTCAAGTTGCTGTGTGGTATGGAGGATCGACAGAGTACGCCCTCCAAATTGTGTTTACTACAGTAGTTTGATGCACTGGGAAAGTTCAGGGAACGGACGCGTTCGTTGTCATGTCTGTCTCATGATCCCTTTTTTCTATGAGTTCACCCGGTTTGATAACTACCCGCCTCACTGCTCGCTGCGGTTTAGTTCAGCATCATTCTATCCTCTATCTCACGCATAACTACACTCATCAAGTTACAGAAAGGTCTTTCAACTTAACCTCGCCCTCACCCAGGCAGGAGAGACGCAGAAACTTCCCCGTTTGAAACGTGACGTATATCCTGCTCGGAACGCCCCACCTTCATATCCCCGCATACCAATTATTCAAAATCCGCAACGTCAATGCTCGACTCGCAGTTCCAGGTCAACACATGTAGAAACCTCTTTCTTTAGTCGCTCCCGTAAGCCTCTTGATTCTCCAAATTTCTTACTTCTCAGCTCACAGCGTGCCAGAATGAAAGCGCAGAAAATATCAGCCCGTTGTTCTCGTCAGCTGCCGTACGACGCAGTCCGATGTTTCAGGACGAAAAGTTAGTGTCACCCACCTGGACTTTTACCCACATCCGGACTTTTCTTTCTTACACACCGCTGTCCGGGAGACCGTCGGAGTTGCATTCGTTGTCCAGTTCTGAACAATACGGGTGTAGCGGAAGTAATCTTACTTCTTTGACGAACGAGAGATCGCTCACTGGCAAACTGGGTCGTCGGGCCTCGTCACTATAGTGATGACGAGGATCCTTTCTGCGTCTCCCACCAAGAGGGAAGCTCATGATGACAGCTCCAGCCGCGCGCCCTTTCTCTTTATTCGCCGGGCCTCAATCGTACCCGTTGACCCCACACCGCACCGCACCGCACCGATTCACCTTTCTACCGCGTATCTGAAAATACCATCTTTGTGCAGGAAATTTGTGATGCGGGAGGACGGCGCTGGAGTTTGCGCGTTCCTGCGGTCGGGCTGCCCGATGCTGAAGAGCTTGAGAAACTCGTGTTCGAACTGGGCCAGGCACCACCGAAAATAGTGGTGACGTCGGCTGAATCTGTACTGAATCTTTATCGATGAAGCAAATGGTGCGAGGTGCCGATGCTGTCAATTCGTCGGAGTTGCTACGTCTTCCTCCTGTTGTAGGCGATGAGAGCGCGGTCGGGTATCGGACTTTCCTTGGCTAAGGAGAAGAACCGTATTATCGATCCTGAGCGCGAAAAGCCCGGTGCCAGAATCTCCGGGCTGTCTTCCGTTGCCGTTTCCAGCTCATCGGAGAAGAGCCTGATTATGCATACATCTCCCTAAGGTAAGCCGTCTCCGACTCCAACTGTTCTCTCTGCCTTTCCCATCTGCTTATAACGTCAAATCCAGCTCGCACCCGAGTCTTCATCAGGTAGCTCAACTTGTCCAGTCCTACAACTTGAACCCGCACTCGGCTTCCACAGCAGGCCAACACGCCAAGCGTCTGATAACGCCGAATCGGAATCCAGCGCAGCCACCGCCCCGGAGGCCACGCGATCTTCTTACTCTACCACGTCTCCCGCGAGATCGAAGGCCCAGGCCGTCAAATCAAAGTCAGCATTGCCGATCTTGAAGACGACTAACTCGAAGTTGAACAGTGGCGCTTACAGCCACGGACGACTGACGTCGTGGTCATTGGGCATCGCTCTCCAAGTCGCCGGCACCATCCCAGCCTGAAATACTTAAAGCGAGTGGCGCGGCACAACAGCAACAACAGCAACAAACGTCACCGTCACCTTGCGCTTCGGATCATGCCTCACACAGGACGAGCGACGGTGCAGCGGGAATCTTTTTCCCATTGTCGGTGGCTAGATGATGCCGTTTATTGTAACTATATTGTGCACACGATAGTGGAAGCCAAAGTCAATGAAACGTCAAATATCCGTCCAAAACAGATTTTATTTACACCAGGTAAAAAGGAATCTATGACGGAATTGTAAAGCCAACAAACGGAATCATCTGAGACACTGCACTGACGCGCGCGCTCGAATGGAGTCTGATACAACAATGGACTAGACTAAACCTCTTGTAATTTTTTAAAAGGTGGTATCCTTCCCGCCTTTGTCCAAAAATGTTTGGTACCGTGACCCCCACGCCGCATTTATCTTTTCGTCAAACGAACCTGGCGGTGTCGACGACGAGCTCGACGGTTCCCCCAACGCATGGCCCTGGTCCGCTGTTGACGATGCTGGATTCAACGCTTGCTGGTGGATCGGAGTGCCTTGCTTCGATAATTTTTCGTAGTGCGTGTCCCACGCCGAAGTAATACGATCGTCAAACGAACCTGTCACCGGTGCAGCCGCGTGGGCGGTATCGGGGCCTGCCTTCGACAATGCGGCGTTGTGCGCGACCCAGGCCTTATTGATACGATCGTCAAACGACTGTGGCGTCGATGTGCTCGGTGGGCCAACCGCCGCATGTTCCGGGTTGGTTGTTGACGATTCTGGGTGAGGCGGCGGAGGCGGCTCGTGCACCTGCCCATGGTCGGTGGGCCCTGATGTTGCTGAGCTCGATGACGCATGTTCGCCTGATGACTCGGCCGATTTTCCTGACGTGTCGAAGATCTCTGTTGCTGCCTTCTCTAACACCCCTTCGCCCACCCGCTTACCCAACACAGTCATCACGTCTCTGTGCATGTGCACCATATCGACGCCTGTTGTAGGGTTCTTATGTGCTGCTAGTACAGGAGCCGCGAGAGCGAGGTCGATGATGGGGAGTATGAGAAGGGCTCCAGTGGCTATGTTACAGAGACGCATTTTATTGTTGAACGTGCTTGTGGATCGTGACGTTGCAGATTTAGTCAATGCGAGCGTTCAGTATGTTTCAGTTATCAAAACGAATGATGGGAGGGGCAAAGTCCAGAACAAACGAAAGTGAGCTGAGAAAAAATGGAGGTAGTGGATTAGCAGATTAAAAGCGATGGGAGAGGCACACACGCACTATCCAGTACCCAGTAACGTTAAGGTGAGAAATGAGATAAGGCGATAGAGAAGGTATCAGGTATTGGCGTGTTTTTTATAATCGTTTTCGCCAAGGCCATGAACAGAAGTTATTGATGGATACAATACTGGATCGACGTGTCGGATATGAAAAGTATCGCATCTGAGAAACAAAATTCTAGCAAGCAAATGGCCTAACCTGTGTTGACTCGGAAGTCGTTGATCCGCTTCTGCGCTTCACGATCAAAGGTCACAGTCATGATCGCTAGTTAACGGGTTGATCACGTCCGCCTTGGAAAAAAAGGGAATTTTGGTGCCTTGGATGCGCTCTGATCGCGGGATACGCGTTAGCTGTGAGTTGAGTTGATGAAGAACAATGATAATTTAGTGATGACTGCTGCCAGTGGGCTCGGCCAACTCTGTTTGAGTTCGGCACAACCCGGCCCAAGTCCGAGTCCAATTGGTCGGGCTTCTGATACAAGAAAAGTCCAGGCTCAGACTTAGAGCTTTTTGATGACTCGGGCGACGTAACTGAGATGCCAGCGTGGTTTCATTAAGTTGCTAGGTACACAGACACAAATGGACGCAAAACGCCGCCGGGCGAAGCCTGTGGGTCCAGCAATAGCTGGAAACTAAGATGAGTTGCGACAGGCGGGTGGAACGCGTACGTGCTCACTTTAGCAATCCGCCGGCTGATGGTCACAATAAACGTGCGATAATTCTCTTGCGAAGTTTGAAACTGAGCGCATTTGCGGAAGTGCGCTCTTTGCCGCTGTGTAGTTGCGTCACTTGCGTACGTGATTATATTGCGTGGATGGCAGTGAACGCAATACTGTACCGCGACGGACTCGACTTTGTGATTGAAATGTTTGCCAATGTTTGTTTGTCATTGTATCGATTCCGCGTGATTGCTGAGTCATATTTTTCACCTAATCCTGCCATCATCTACGCATACGCAACAAAACAAAAGAGCATTTCCGCATTTCCGCAGATGCTCGGAGCAAGTGGTTCAAACTTCGCAAGAATTATCGCAAGTCTAGTATCGATCATATACACGGCGGGCTTATTGTGGCCATCAGCCGGCGGATTGCTGCAGTGAGCGCCGTGACGTGTGCAAGTGACACGTGTCCCCTTCCCGCCTGTCGCAGCTCACCTCTCCAGCTATCGCTGGACCCGCAGGCTTCGCCCGACGGCGCTTTGCGTCCGCCTATGTATCTAGTCACTACCGCAAACACGCTCGCATCTCAGTTACGTCGCCCGAGTTATCAAATGCTCAAAGTTTGAGCCAGGGCTTTCTTGTCCAACGCCCACCCTGATTTTAGGCTCAGGATAGGACACGGCTCAAACGAGCCGAGCTTGTGCAATGCTTCACGCGTAACGGGTGCTGTGTTGCCCCGGCTATGAGTGCGTGCAGTGTATGTGTACCAGCAGCACGACGGTGGACGTGCACAGGTAACTTAAGAAAAGATGCGGCGCTAACCAGTTACTACTAGCTCCGGCAGTCACCGACAGGAATCGCTAACTTAGTTTCATCTGACCGTCAATATTGTACTTTCCATATGCCCGGCAACTCACTACAACCACGCTCGCGTCTCAGTCATTCTCCGATTACCTGCGAGCAACACAGCTTACAGCCATATCGTCTTGGATTCCGACGACGAGGACGAGTCGAATCTCGGAGTCAACAGCATCACAGCATCCCGCGGTCTCCATTTACGAGGATCTATTGAGCAAGCTCATTCGCGTCTCGCACTTCTGCCTCCGGGGCTGTGGAACCGATGACAATAGGGCGTGCGCCTCTGCCTCTATTTTTCCCGCGACGCAATGTACAGTACACGTAGCAGTGACCATTACGCGCTGCCGCACTCTTGCCGCAAGACGCAAGTACAGTAAAGAACGACTCATTCCCCTAATTTAATCCACTGAAAGAGAGCCTCGTCTAGACTGAATCGAAACGAAACCCAACTGAAGATTTCGTGGTATCATTCATAAGTTAGTTATTGTCGTGACTTAGCGGAGCACATAGATTATTGAAGGAGCTCGTTTTGTTCAGCCCTCGAAATTGGTCAAGCAACAGCGACACGGTAACATCCGCAGACAGCTTGGGACGGTTGTTCTTATAAGACCGAAGTTGCCAGTATACATCTAAAACATATCAACTGCCTACAAAAGTAAATCATCAAAGACTTGATCAAAGATCATTTTCTATGTTTTTTTAGTTATCCATGGGGCTCTGCCAAGTCGCGCGAAAAAGACAATAAATAATAACTCGCCGTACAGTACTCACGAGGTCGAACCCTCGCCGGTCCTTCTCAGACTTCCCCGCTAAGCCTACGCGGAGACTTTTCCGCAACTGGAGACTGCTCACTCTCCGTGTACGTTATATCTGTGCTACTATCTGTGCGAGGGGAGACCGCGAGGGCTGTGACCTGATTTCCATTAGATACTTGGGCGCCGTTCATCGCATTCCGGACCGAAATGCGGTTGTTGAGCGAGACGAGGAGGGTGTTTGAGTATCTGCCAAGGTAATCAGTAAACTTGAACAGATGTGAAAACGAGAGGAGGTACTAATCTCACATTTTCCCTAGAACAGCCGCTCTTTGGTGTCGAAAGCCAGACCAAATAGTAAGTTAAGTGAAACCTGGCGAGGAACTGGGAAGAAAAGGGGTCTTACGGGCATGCGTACCAGTTCTCGTGCTATATCCACATTATATCAACTATGGAGCTGATTGTGAATATGTAAATCACTCACGGGACGTATGACAATCATCAGGAGTGCGACAAGTCCCACGGAAGCTAAAACGCCGTGCGTGAAGTTCGGTTCCTCAGTCTCGCAGAATCCAGGATGAACTTACTCGTCAAGATATTGGTCTCGATCGTCAATCTAATTACTTTCACCACGGCACTGTTGTGGAAAAAGCCATCAACCTCCTTTCGTCCTTTGGTCAACTACAGTTTTTCAATCTGAAATCAGCTCGACAGTCCAACACAAAAGGGGACGGCCGAATATTTACATAATAAAGCATCGCAGAGGTGATAAGGATGTCTGTGAAAGCGTTCAAGGACAACCGAGACTAGACGCGGGTACCATTAGTTCGAAGGGAAGATTGAAAGGGTCAAACTCATACAATAACCATGTCTTGAAGAGTTGGATCACTGGCGAACGTTCCTCGTATATGGGCCTGCGACAGCGAGTCAGAATACAAAGCAAGGATAGAAGAAAGCACGAACATAAATACCCTCGGTAAGTCCTGTTGTTACGTTGATAACGGAGCACTACAAGGAAGGAAGCACTGAATAAGGGTGCCATATGGATGATTGTGATCGACCCACTAGGAGAATTATCAAGCAGAACCACCAGGAGTGCTTATTGCTGAGCACCCAGACACGATAAGCATAGAAAATTTGAACCATCGAAGACACCAAAGATTCAATAAGCGGGGCGTCGAATGGAGACGCGAAAGGTCTAATAAGGTGATTCAAATCACCATAACCAGAGGCGAACCAGTAGTAGAGGTCTGCGCCAGTGAGCGCTGTTTGTAGTGTTTCGAGTAGAAATACGGTGTACACTATATATAAGAACTGTCAGGAGCTGAGAGATAGAGGCAAGGGAAATTTGCATGCCGAGTAGCTTGATGCGCCTATTGTCTTCGGGGAAATTGTAGCTATACACGTCTTTATGGTTCGATGAGCGACATGATCAATATCGCAAACTGAAGAGAGGACCGACAAGTCTGGACGAGGAGGACACCAAACAAGGCCCAGTTCCAGAGATCGCCAAGAAGCTAATATATTGAGAAGATGTTGGCGCCTCTGACGATGAAAAAGAGTTTATCACACGTACTAGTGGCGCAGTTCTAGGAAGATCAGTCAGAATTCAGAATACCGAAGAAGGATTTCGGACACAACGGTGCTCACATTCGGTCTATGTGTGGAGGGATAGGAGGCAAGGCTGTCATGATGGGAATTTAGACGGGGCGTAGAATTGGCAAGTAATGAAGATAGTTTTATTGAGCTGAGATGTGCGCGTTTTCAAGTCACGCCGCCATATACCAGAGATCCTCGCGGCGATGACTCAGCACCTGCAGAATAATTCTCATGCCAGACGTGTGAACGCAGCACAACTCCGATATTAAACTGGTGCCTCCAGGCTGTACCGTGAAAGGGGGCAACTTGGCCAGGGCATTGGTTGGTCAGCTACCGAGAGAGGCAAGCAGCTTAACTCAAGCTAGGAAAGGACAAAGCACGGGGGGATCGTTTGATGAACTTTGATCTTGACAGATCCGAGACGGTGTTGACAAGGTGTGATGAAACCCACAATAAGCAAAACAGAGACTAGGACAGACGCGCGCACACGTACCAATTACAATTAGCACAAAAAAGGCTTCTCCGCCTTCTCGGGCGTAGCATACGACGTATTTTAGCCCACTGAGCTCAAATGCCTTGTGCGTGTTCCGTTGTACATCCTTCACTGAGTGCCAGTGTCATCATCTTTGGGGAAAACAGTACTTGTACTGGAAGACACCTGTTTAGCGCGTTCAGCCCCAAGTTGGACTCTCCGTGCGTGAGAGAATACGAAATACCAGAATGCCGACTCGGATCGCCCTTCGTCCGAAACGTATTTGTTATCGAGGGCCTGGGATTTTTCGAGTCCATTGAGTTAGAGTTCGATGTCACGACCTCAGTTTGATTGACTTGATTATGGGCGCACTACTATGACCCTGGGATGATCTAGGTCATTGACTGAAAAATTCCCTTGATGACGGTCTCGTCTTACTGTAACAACTTTGGCAATCCTTTCCCAGGCCAAACTTTAATGGCGGTCCCGGCACCTTCCGCGACCTGCCACTAAACGTACTGAACGTAGTGTAAACATGAAAGCAGGCCACATGACACAATGCAATACGAGGACAGTGTGTGCAATGAAGTAAGTCACCCGCATACGCGTACCGCAGGAGGTAACACTGGCAATACTGTAATATGACGCGTAACTTCAGTCCGCAATTCCAGTGCACGTGACCGCGTTTCGTGCCTTGCTACTGCCATCATCTACTGCCATCAATTACTGTACTGTACCCTCCCTCGTTCGCTTGCTGATCCCATTTCCTTGACCTTGAGCTCTCAAGCTCTCACAAACGCCTGGTGATGGAGTTTGCCGAATTCAGCCACCAATCTTTTTGATAAATAGCGCACCCCAAGGTTTTCGGAATCTGCTGTAAGTTTTTTTCTAAATTGCCGAATAAAACCGAATCCGGAGAGCCCGAACTTTGAACCTCTCACTCGCAAACGCCGGCCTGATTCAAATTACGTTACCTACGATACTCTCGGAATACACCAAGCAGACAGTACATGTGAAGTATAGCTCGTGGCCATTTCCCATGGGCGCGGGGGTTTCCAACGCAACCCCATGCGACCCTGTAAACACTGAAATTTATTTTCAGCATTACCTACCAATCGTCACCGCGTCATCCTGCGTGTGACCCGGACCTTCTTGAGACCGAACTGATCATGCTGATCCTACTCTTTCTTTTCTTGCAACAAAGAGTTATCTAATGTAGTCCCCGACTCGGACGCTGCTCTAGTTGCTGAAACCCACTCGTGGGCTATGCTCTTGCTATATCGCGTTAGATTTGGGAGATGAACTTATCTTTAGGTACCACGCTCTTAGTTGAGAAGCTCTCCCATCCGTGCGCCTGGTGGGTCGATCACAAACGATCTAAAGAGTCCCTTATTTTGTTACTCCTTTCTGCGCAGTTCTCAACTGTCAACGCAGTAGCCGCAATCACTATCGGCATTCACGTTCGTGTTTTCCCTCTTTTTACTACGTTGGTCACTATCCGGCTTATTGTCGCAGACTCAAAAACGAACGAGGTTCCCCACCGGTGATCGAAGTATCCAACGCATTGCTATAGTACGGACATGGTTCTTATTATGAACTACCCACCGAATTTGACTGGCTGATGGTGCTCGCTTTCAGTTCTGGCTGTCCGCGACCGTGATGTCAGATGGTTTGCTTCGTAAAATCTGGCACTCTTTGCGTTGGGTTGTCCATAACTAACGGTGATCTGGTCATTTCAGCTGACAAGACAAAGATTTAAATGGATTTTTCGAAAATAATGCCTTGACAAAATTGTTCAGATTGACCGTGGAGACTACAGTCAATTCTGTAGTTGATATTATCCAAATATAGGATAAGAACTAGTATACATGCCCGTAAGAGTCTGCTTCTCATCCGCTCCTCACCACTCTTCACCAACTTACTGTCTGGTTTGTGAATTTTCGATTCCGAAGCACGGCGAATCTAGGCAAATTGTGACATCCTTCCCTCTTGTCATCTCCGCATCTGTGAAAATTGGCTCGTGACTTCGCAGATACTCTAATACGCTCCTGTCTCGTTCAACAACGGTATTTTTATCCCTGATGAGACAGCAAATCCTGTCGTTAGTAGAAAATTACCCATAGGACTTGCCATCACGACATCGGCCATGACTCGCGCCGATAGCGGCACCGATGTCGATATCCCTGGCATGGAGAGTGGGCGGTCAACAGTCGGGTATAAGATTTCGGGTATTGGGGAGGTATGAGTGTGTGTAGGCGAGTTATCGCCCCACATAAAACGGAATTGAACGTCACAGCCTGAGCTTGACCCAGGTTTCTCGCTTCCGGTTTATTGTATGAAATGTGATGGTCTGATTGGTACTGTGATTTTGCGCCTAATGACTGCTCGTGTAATTTTACTTTTTGTTGTCGCAAGAAAGGAGGAAGAGCATGGGTTGAGTACTGTAATTATGTATGTGCACAAAATAAATGGGCAGAGCCAAAGCCAAAGCCCAGGAGCGGAAGGGATGGCCTACGAGCTGTCATGGTGGGCAGGATCATGCAATTGTCCAAAGACCGCGCGCTCTTCTGTCACGGTATATCCTCGACCACCAGGTCTCTCTTGAAGGAAACCAGGGGCACTCGTTCAATACGTTTCTGATACGCCATGATCAGCCCGCTAGTTGTTCAGACTCCTCTCTCTGTCCCCTCTTTTCCGTATTCAAAAGTTTGACAGGCCATGGACTCCTTTTCGTTCCTCTACTAGGCCGTCACCGTGACGGTACGCAGCGAACCCTTTGATCACACAACTGCCATGCTACCCGATCGTTTGTATATTGACCACCCTGACCCGTGATTGCAACCACTCTCTCCATCCGAGTCATAGACATTTTAATCCGAGGCTGGCCGAACCCGCCCAGAAAGGAAAAAGTGAATTGAAAATTTGAGATTGTTTCCTTTTTGGGCCCACCGCGACGACAGTTGCCGGTTCGAGCCGGTGTTACAGTACCGCTCCGCTCCTTTGAATCCTTTCAACACTCTCAATTTTCGGCTTCCTGGGACATTTTCACGATCTCAGACTCTCACTCACGTGTCTCACTTCTTGGTGTTTCGATGGCTCCTTCCTGAGGTTTGTAGCATGTTATTG
>QLOU01006459.1:0-10316 GCA_003313715.1 Russula abietina | reverse complement strand
GGGGTGCGTTTTCCGAGTCCGCCGAGCGCCAATTTTCTCGTTTGAAATCGAACCTCGGTGAGGTCCTAGACATGAAGTAGACGAGAAGCCGCTGTGACGCACTGGGGCACACATTCCCGCTCTTGGTCGCCAAATATCTTCCAAACGGAAGACAGTCTTCTTTACGTTTTGCTGATAAGCACTTTGATAAGCAATAAGTGCGTCAATAAGCTAGTGGTGAATGGGGCGAGCGCGATGAGTAGTGTTGACTTTCGGGTACGCTCGCAACCTTCCTCTTTATCTCTTTCTCTTCGTTATTGTTGACGTGTATTGTTGTGTTGTGTGTTGTGGGGATATTATATCCAGGTACACAAGCTCAAGCGCTGAAGGTGAAGGTCCAGGCCGTTCAGGGACGGAAGGTCAAGATCAGTGGTCAAGATGAGTACGGGTGCGTTGCTGTGCTTTCTTCCACCCGTCCGAGAAAAGGACAGACCAGACGCTGCAATGCTTTTCTCGCGGTTTTTTTGGTACTATATATCCTTAGGACACTGCGGGCCAAGAACGTTTCCGCACCATCACTGCATCGTATTACCGCGGACTCGGAGCGCATGGCGTCATACTTGGTACGAGTATCCATCGTGCTACGTTTCTCCCTTCTCGGCTCACACGGGGATCTCTGTGCTCACTTGCGCGTGCTCCCGCACGTGTGTAATGCATTTACTGTACGATGTGTCGAATCAAGGATCGTTCGAGGCGCTCCCGCGATGCCAGTGGCTAGAGTAGCTTGAGGACTACGTCCTACCTGAAGTCGTGAAGATCGTTGTTGGCAATAAGCTTGACAAGGTGAAGTGACGATCCGAGTCCATTTCCCCTTCCCTATTCGTCTCTCCTCTCATCCTTTCCGCTGACCAACCGCTAACCGCCCTGACCCGCGATACATACTCACGCATGCACCCCACCCCATTCTAGGCATACTCTCGACAAGTGCCCTCATCAGAATGCGCAGCTTTCGCAGCGCCGACGGGATGTCTATTCGTCGAGGCGTCCGTCAAGACAGCCGTGGGTGTAACCGAGGTGTTTAACGAGGTCGCGCGCATCATCGATACTCCTCGCGAGAAGCCCAGGAAGGACCACCACTGTCACCAACACCTCCGGGGAATATTGATCTGTCCCATGTGCAGGATGAGAACACGTCATCAGGGTGTTTGTGTTAGCATCCTTTTTCTTAGTTTACATCAACCCCAGCCTGAGGGTAGGCACGACCAAGTGCAAACGACCATGCGCATGTATTGTCAAGATCACATGCATGATGCATGTTTTGATACCCAGATAGTTAAGCGTTCCGACAAGGGAGCGGTATGGAGTTTGCTGGATCCAGGATGCGTCGGACGGAGAGATGGGTACGTTTTTGTCGGGGCGGACGATCTGGAGACCAGCGATCATCGGAATGTCACAGGGATGGTCGTTAGATAGCCCGAATTGCTCAACAACGCGGTCTATAAGGGCGGTCTGGGAGAGGGAGAGAGAGCGGGTAGAGCGATCACGCGTGATGACTTTGTATGAATCCGGTACTTCCTACCATCCCACCACCGAATCCCTGAATCCTCATAGATCCCATTTATCGGCCGCTCTCAGTTGCATCATTAACTAACAAAGACTCAAATAGCTCAGCTAAAAGGCGTGTGCACCGCACCATCAGATCTCCCCACCACACCGGTACGGTGGCACTAGTTTTGGAAATCAAATCTCTAACCGAGACAATCCTTCGTTTCTCAGAAGAATCGCGGGCTACGACGGACTAGGGTTACAGGGCGGCCTGCGTTCTGGCGGGCGTCAATGAATGAGGTGAATGCATCGCCAGCATCAGTGATCGTTGCCGTTGGGGAGTACGATGCAGAGCGGGCGAGAGGGCTGCCTCGGGCATCAATGAATGAAGTGGATGCATCCCCAACGTCGCCGGTTCCAGAATATGTCGACTGGGCATCAGTGATCGTTGCGGTGGGGGAGTACGATGCAAAGCGGGCGAGAGGGCTTAAAGGGGGGCCTGTGTTCTGGCGGGCATCGATGAATACATACCCAACGTCGCTGGTTCTAGAATGTGTCGATTGAATATCAGTGATCGTTGCGGTGGGGGAGTACGATGCAGATCGGACGAGAGGGGAAGAGGTATCGCCAGAATATGAGAGCTCCTGCAATTCAGGTAACAGCTCCAAAGGAAGCTCTCCATCCTCCAATGTTAGACAACGAGAGAGTTGTTCGACAAGCCCATCCTCGACGTGAAAGGTCTTCACGTTGCTAAACGATTTGAGTAGTTTGCGCCACTCAATACGGTCGACATCATTGTGCACTTCAGATGACTGATTATGTATTTCGTGTTTAAAAGTGAGGTGCTCCACCGCAGAGAACACTGGACTAAGCGCAGTGCAGATTTGTGCCACGGAAGATACCTGCCAGTCAAGTTGCAAGCAATCAACCGCCACAGCAAAGGCATACATGCCGACCTCAAGGAGGGACAGCAGCACATCAATTTGCTTGTCGTTGAACAGGATCACGGCTTGGTCGAACCTGAGGTTCTCTGTTGTATTCACAAACTGGGGGAGATGTAGAACGGAAAACGTGAGTTGCCTGAAGAATCGAATTTGCAGGTTTTCGAGGCGAGGGGTCGTGATCCGACAAACAATCGCTTCCAAGTAAGCGCTGACACCTTGGAACCAGAAGAAGCGGAGGTTAGGAAGTGTAATGTGTATCGTGATTTGGGTGTGTGTGAGTCGCCTCTCCACTTCACGGTTGGGAATAGGGAACGAAAACCCGATCGCGAGACTCTCTAGCTGGGGTATAAATGAAACCCATTGGATCAGGACATTTGGTTGAAAGTACGCGGATGGGTGATTCGTTATAAGAGAGAGTGCGACAAGGCTCGTGGCAGTCGGGTGTAATGAAGGTCGTATTGGACAGGCGAAGCCGGTCAGCGCGAGGCGATGTATATTTGGTGCTTGAAGTGTTTCCGGGAGCATCAAGGCCATGTTGTCCTTCAATGGAGTGTCCATAATCAGGTATTCCAGGATCGGGAATTCCTCGTCGATTGCCATGACAAGCTTCCGCAGGATCTGAGCAGGAAAGGAAAGGCGGAGGTGGCGAATGCGATGACGCTGCTCGAGAGCAAGCAATATCCCTTCTTCATCCTCTGCGGTGATGCCATCTTCACCGATGTAATCAACAGTGAGCGGAAGGGGAGGTGAATGTGCGAGCATGTTTTCAACGGGCGTGCCATTTGCACAAACGAGCGAAAGACGCAGGTAGGATGCCGAACCAAGTGTGAGGTTTCGCCACCTTTGACAAACATGTGCGAGTCTGTACCACCAGCGTCCCTGCTGGTCCCATGCCACCCCTCGGAGACGGTTGTAGCTGTTCTCGTCTTCACCTAAAAAAAACGGCCGATGGAGGTAAAAAATGTGGAGGAGTGAATCATCATCGAGGATATGGATTGATACGATATGCGGGCTATTTATTGCCCATTATTCACAAGCTGGTAAGTATAACAGGAGGAATCGTACCTCTTCTGTTTTACCGATGAGGAGCAAAGTATTGTACTTTTCCCGGTTCTTTTAGTGCCAGTTGACCGAAGGCGAGAGGTGGTTGATGTTGATAAGCAAAGGCCCATGTTGGTGACCACGTTGGATGTGGTTGGAGAGAGAGGTTGGCCTCATGTTGGCCTCGTGTAACTCTTGGTGATGGGAGGACGCCGCCGCCCTGTGGCATGCCCCTGAAGGTACGAGTCCACCCTCTCGATAGAGAAAATGCCACTCACAGCAAGACAGGATCGTTCAGTGACTCATACATCACGTTGATTGTGCATCCATTGAGCTAATAACGCCATTCACAAACTGTATAACTGGCTTTACAGGGTTGACAATGTCAAGAATTGTTCTCAAGCCTCGCCGTGTTCTCAAGACAAAAGCAAGGACAAAAGCGTGCTTGGGAGAAACAAATAAGTACAAATTCACGGGGAGAAACTTCGGCACAAACGGGCGCTACCTCCCCTCACGCCCAAACGATTCTGCCGCGACCTTCCTCTTATCTTTTTCTCTTCATTATCACTGATGTGGGGTTGCGCCGTGTATTGTGGGAATAATATGTCAGGGACAGATGGTCAAGATGACTATGTAGGTGTGTCGCTGCGTTTTCTTCTTTTGTCCGAAAAGACAGACATCGAGATGCTTTGTCCTATATATTGTAGGACACTGCAGGCCAAGAGCATTTCCGTACCACCACTGCACCGTATTACCGTGGAGCCTAGGGCGTCATATTCGGTACGAGTATTCATCTCGCTATGTTTCCCCCCTTCGTGGCTCACTGGGATCTATGTCCCCAAACACACAACGGCCGGCTCACCTCCGTCCTTCCCGCTTGCTGCGCACATGCTCCTGCGATGGCTAGCGGAGCTTGAAAACTATTTCCCACCTGAAGTCGTGAAGATCGTTGTTGGCAGTTAAGTTGACAAGGTGAAGTAATGATCTAACGATCTGAGTCCATTTCCCCCTCCCTACTCTCACTCCTTTCATACTCTCGCACGGTGCGCACCCCACCTAAGAATACTCTTGACGAGTGCCCATATCAGATGGGGTAGCTTTCGCACCCCGGATGGTATGTTTATTCGTCGAGGTGTCCGCCAAGACGACAGTGAATGTAACCGACGCATTCAACGAGGTTATTGTGCGCATCATCGATACGCCTTCGCTGTGACATGAGGAGAAGTACAAGTCGTCCGGAAGGGCTGCCGCCGCCGCCGCCAACACCACCGTGATTGGTGGACCACGCTGTGACACAGCCGAGAGCATGCTGGGGAATATTGATCTGTGCCAGGTGCAGGACGAGGACCCGTTGGCAGGGTGTTTGTGTTTGCAGTGCGGTTGTTTTTTTTCTCCGTTAGTTTGCTATAGCCTGAGGTCAGTGGGTAGGCACGACCAGTGAACGTGTGAACGATCACGACCAGGCGATGTTGGACCTGCACCTGTGATCATCGATCATCATCTGGGAAGACATTTTTTCAACTTGATGACCATAATATGATAACAATCATGCATTATCTTTTACCATTGTCGCGTTTTTTGTGCGACTTGATAA
Organism: Russula abietina; assembly: GCA_003313715.1. NCBI lineage: Eukaryota > Fungi > Basidiomycota > Agaricomycetes > Russulales > Russulaceae > Russula > Russula abietina. Next base: position 5,213 of record QLOU01006459.1, on the reverse strand, counting down.
TAATAAAATGAGAGACCGTTTCAGGTGGACGATAACAGATAGTACTGTATGTACTTGTTTGGTTTCCCTCAACAGTACCGACCGCCGAATCCCCGAATCCTCGTTGATCGGCCGCTCTCAGTTGTATCAACGACCAAGAAAGTCTCAAATAGCGCCTCATCATTGCATCATCTCTCCCCACCACTTCGGTACCGCCTACGCCTCCCCACCATTACCCAGCCACCATATCAATCCCACTGGATAATCGTTCTGAAGGCGTGTTGATGGCAAAGAATCGTTGCGGGACTCGGGAGAAACGAACCAAACAAAACCGACGTATGTCTTTCATCACCATCGCGCGACATCCCGCAATGATTGCCGGTGCTGACTGGGGTGATGAGATGTAGACCATGTGAAACAAATCGATGTGCTTCCCGATGACATCCTACTAGAAATATTTGCTTTCTATGTGGATGTGAGACGGTGGCAGGCAAGAAAAACGGCGATAAATGCATGGCATTTGCTGGTCCATGTGTGTCGACGATGGAGAAGCCTTGTTTTTCAATCACCACGTCGCCTCAATCTCCGACTTTATTGCACACCCAAAACACCCACAAGAGACGCACTGGAAGTCTGGCCGGCCTTGCCTCTCGTCATTTTTGGCTTTGATACATCACCAGGCATTGACAACATCATTGGAGCACTTGGGCAGAGCAATCGCGTATGTCAGATCGACTTCTTGTACCTTGCCGGTTGGCAATTCGAAAAAGCGTTTGCCGCGATGCAGGTTCCATTCCCGAAGTTGACAGATCTACGGCTCTTCTCATGTGATGGAACGCCACCAGTCATTCCCGATTCGTTGCTAGGTGGATCTGCCCCAAGCCTGCGACACTTCTCGTTGTATCGCATTCCATTTCCAGGAATGCCAAAACTACTTTCGTCTGCTAATCACCTCGTCAATCTTCACCTTTCTAATATTCCTTATTCCGGGTACATTTCACCCGAAGCGATGGTGACTCTCATCTCGGTGCTGTTCAACCTCGAAGCACTTTCCGTTGGATTCGAACCTTGCCCTGGTCGGGAAAGCCGAAGTCTGCCTCCACCAAAACGTTCCATCCTCCCTGCTCTCAACAAACTTCATTTCGATGGAGCCACCGAATATTTAGAGGAACTCATGAGCCGCATCGATACCCCTCAACTCAATACCTTCCATATGACGTTCTTCAATGAAATCGAATTTGACTGCCCACGACTCGCTCAATTCATTAATTGTACGCCAACTCTCAGGGCACTCGATGAAGCACGTGTAGAATTCCGTAGTAGCACCGCCAGCGTCAAACTTCGATACCGCACACCTCAGTCTGGCTCCGACAATCTTGAGATATCAATCTCATGGGAAATACCGTATAGGCAGCTTTCATCCATTGAGCAACTCTGTAACACCTCTTTGCCTCCCGTTTCCACAGTTAAGGACCTCTACATCGAGAATGTCTCTTGGTTCGGAGATTGGAAGAATGACGACATCGAGAAGGCCCTATGGTTGCAACTCTTACTTCCTTTTACCGCGGTGAGGAATCTCTTCCTATCCCGAGAATTTGCGCCAGATATCGCGGTTGCCCTTAAAGAGTTCGTTGGCGGCAGAATAACAGAAGTGTTGCCCAGGCTGCAGAATATATTCGTGGAGGAGCTCGAGCCATCGGGACCTTTCCAGGAAAGCATCGGGTGGTTCGTTGCCGCGCGACAGCTCTCCGACCACCCTATCGCCATTTCACGCTGGGAAATATCGAGATTTGCTCGCTAGTCCAGGTATTTCTCAGTAGTAACCTCCCCTGGTGACCAATTATTACTTGATAGTCGGACATGAGGCATAGTAACTTATTGTAATAGCAAACAATGGCTTGTTTATATTGTCAGCTACACTAAAACTAGATTGATAAATTAGTAAAGAGTGACTGTCCGACAGTTTTGCGAGATAATGATGCACGGCTTTTTCCGACGCTCCAATCGGTTGTACCTCGTTTGAAACTGAACCCAGGGAGCTCCTTGACATGAAGTGGATTGGAAGCCGCTGCGACACCCTGGAATAATCGGTGTACACGTGCCCACATTTGGAAGACAGTCTTGTTAAATTTTTCTGATGGACAGTGGATGAGGCGGGCTCGACAATCACGCGATCACGATCTGGGTTCACTACTGTAGTTGATTTTCAGGCACGCTCGCATCTGGCATGGTAACGCTAGTCCCCGGTTCTGCCCTACAGTACTCCTACAGACCGTCCTACCACGAATTCCCGAACCCTGAATATCCTGAATCCTCAAATAGCTCAGCTAAAAGGCGTGCCCCTCATTATCTCTCCCCACCACCTCGGTATCGTCTTCGCCTTTCCACCATTTCCTAGTTACCCTATCAATCCCTGGATGGTCGTTCTGAAGGCTTGCTGATGGCAAAGAATCGTTGCGGGACTCGGGAGAAACGAACCAAACAAAACCGACGTATGTCTTTCCATAACCACCGCGCGCCATGATCTCGCTATGACTGCCAGTGCTGACTGGGGTGATGTGATGTAGGCCAGTTGAAACAAATCAAGGTGCTTCCCGATGACGTCCTACTAGAGATATTTGATTTCTATGTGGATATGGGACAATGGAAGGAAAGAAAAACGGGGATAGATGCATGGCATTTGCTGGTCCATGTGTGTCGACGATGGAGAAGCCTTGTTTTTCAATCACCACGTCGCCTCAATCTCCGACTTTATTGTACACCCAAAACACCCACAAAAGACACACTGGACGTCTGGCCGGTCTTGCCTCTCTTCGTTATGGGCCTTATGGACACATCACCAGGCGTGGACAACATCATTACAACACTTGGGCAGAGCAATCGCGTATGTCAAATCGACCTCTTGGGCGTTGCGGGTTGGCAATTCGAAAAGGTCTTTGCCGCGATGGAGGTGCCATTCCCGGAGCTGACAGATCTGCGGCTCTTCTCAAGTGGTGGAACGCTGCTAGACATTTCCGTTCCTGATTCGTTCCTAGGTGGATCTGCACCAAATCTACGACACTTCTCGTTGTCTGGCATTCCATTTCCAGGAATGTCAAAACTAATTCCGTCTGCTAATCACCTCGTCGATCTTCACCTTTCTAATATTCCTCATTCCGGGTACATTTCACCCGAAGCGATGGTTGCTCTCATCTCCGTGTTGTCCAGCCTCGAATCACTTTCTATTGGATTTAAATCCCGTCAATCTCGCCCTGGTAGGGAAAGCCGAAGTCTGCCTCCACCAAAACGTTCCATCCTCCCCGCTCTCAACAAACTTCATTTCGAAGGCGCTACCAAATATTTAGAGAATTTCGTGACTCGCATCGACACCCCTCAACTCAATGTCTTGCGTATAATGTTCTTCAATCGACTCGAATTTGACTGCCCACGACTCGCTCAATTCATTAATCATACGCCAACTCTCAGGGCACTCGACGAAGCACGTGTAGAATTCCGTAGTAGCACCGCCAGCGTCAAACTTCGATACCGGACATCTCAGTATGACTCCGACAATCCTTGCAACAATCTTGAGATATCGATCTCATGCGAAGAAACGGATGGGCAGCTTTCGTCCATCGAGCAAGTCTGTAATACCTCTTTGCCTCCCGTTTCCACGGTTGAGGACCTGTACATCGAGAATGTATGTTTGTTCGGAGATTGGGAGAATGATGACATCGAGGACATCCAATGGTTGCAACTCTTACTCCCTTTTACTGCGGTGAGGAATCTCTTCCTATCCATGGAATTTGCGCCAGATATCGCGGCCGCCCTTGAAGAGCTCGAGCTCGTTGGTGGTCAAATGACAGAAATGTTGCCCGCGCTGCAGAATATTTTTGTGGAGGGGCTCGAGCCATCTGGATCTTTCCAGGAAAGTATCGGGCAGTTCCTTGCTGCACGACGGCTCTCCGATCACCCTATCGCCGTTTTGGACTGGGACGCATCGTTGTTTTCAATACGCTACTGGAAATTATTGCTCGCTAGTCGACTATCTCCAGCTATTTCTCAGTAGTACTGCCCCCTCCCCCAGGCGGCCAATTATCACTTGATAGCCGGACATGAAGTACAGTAATAGCAAATAAGGGTTTACTTATCTTGTCAGGTACACTACAACTAGGTTAGGATAAATTAGTAAAGAGTGACTGTCCGACAGTTTTGTCTGATAACGATGGGATAGCTATCATGAAAAGCATCAGAAATCAGAAACTGATTGATGAGTGGGTGTATCACGATTGACTATATGAGCGGACTGACAACTGTCAGTACGTGCGTGGGCTATGATTGCGGCCTCTCCATTTGTTTGTAGTTCGTGTAGAAGTAGTGAACTGTAGTGGTTCTGCGTCAAGACATCGGATGCTATGCAAAATCAATAAGGTTGCATGGAAACACAAGTCAGCGATTAAACAAATGAATGTTGGGTCCACCGGCTTACCTTGTTCAGCGCCGCAGCCACCGGCAGGGAAAGCACGTCGAAAACTATTCCAAAGGACAGAGGTAGTCGAGAACGACTCTCCGAAGCCCGTGTACAAGGGGTTGACGGAAGCTGGCTGGTGGCACCTTGAAGATACGCTGTACCGATCCAAAGGAGGCACGAGCCGAACGGCGAGTTGGTTCCGGGGCAGCGAAGAATCGGATGATGTATTCGAGGTGGAGGGGCCAAGCTTCCATTCGAGACCAGGGATCTTTTGGACCATATACCCAGACTCAGACGAAAGGATTAGGGTTCTGTGATTAAGTCGGTTTTTAATAACATCTGTTAGTATATGGTGTTAGTAACGTGTTAGTAGCGTGTTAAGTAACAAAGTGTCAGAGCAGGCTGTTTATGGGCGTTAATATATGGTGTTAGTAACGTGTTAGTAGCGTGTTAAGTAACAAAGTGTCAGAGCAGGCTGTTTATGGGCGTTAAAAATGTGAAGAATACCGGACATGTGTTTGCGACGCAGTAACACAATCATGGAGACTACTGTGCCACCGCTACCACTTCCACGCTCGCATGCGACTGTGTCCCTCACCTGTGCGGGCCTTTTTGTGGTCCACTCATTGTCCCTGTTCGTCTATTTAAACATTCTGTATGCCCTAAATGAAAATACCTTCTTTACTTGCATTTTGTTTGCGAGATTCTGACACTCACATCAGCAAAACAAGAGTTTTATCCATAGCAAACCATAGCAAACCCAATATTTCATAGATGTCATAGC
>QLOU01006437.1:0-15794 GCA_003313715.1 Russula abietina | reverse complement strand
GAGTTGATCAGGGTTGTGTCCGTTATCGCCACTCCCGCCAAACGCTTTGGGAGTCGCTAGTCTGAGGTTGAAAGGGGCTGTGTCGTCGCTGGGCGTAGAAGATACAGAGCCGTCGAGCCCGCCGGTGCAAGTAGCGGTAACTGTATGCTGATAAAAATCAAGGTTATTATAATGTCTGTTTAGTCGCTGCGGAACACACGAGGTTATCTTGTACGGTAATGAGCGTGCAATGTTGCGCAAAGCCAAACATGACCGGGGATGAGAGAGAAGAGGGCGAACGTAGGGATGGTCGCAAATACGCTCTTCGAGAAACGACATGATGGCAGTCAGAGAGGAAGGGTATGACAGCAGAATGGACCTGCAAGGCTTGGGGAGGATGGCATAGGTTTACGCCATTGGACAGGCCTGGGGAGAATGGTGTATCTTTACACCATGGATGCCCTACTCAGTATCAAGCGTGGTTTGTGTGGAAGAACGCGAGAGCTGTTTCCGGGGTCTTATCTTTGGACCGCGTTTCCGAGGACCCATTGGCACCTCTCGTGTAACCAAAACTCAACGTCTACAGGCAATGTCTGCCCTCCGTCTCGTCTCCTCCGTTGCGCGACGTGGCCCGGGTTCTTTCGTCTTGGGTCGTCGTGGGTATGCCGAGGTATCTGATAAGATAAAACTTTCTCTCGTTCTTCCCCACCAGGTGCGTCTTCACATCTCCCAACCTTACCGCTGAGCTGTCCATAACTCCGATGCGTTTGGCAGGCCATCTTCACCTCAACAGATGTTGTACAGGTCAACCTGTCAGCAGCCACCGGTGACATGGGTATTCTCGCAAATCACGTCCCGTCTATTGAACCGCTCCGGCCTGGGCTCTTAGAGGTCATTGAGAGTGCCGGTGCCTCGAAGAAATGGTTTGGTGAGTCGCTCTCATCCTTCAATCATCTTCTTCGTGAGCTCCTCTCCTCATCTCGACGTGATCACTAGTATCTGGAGGCTTCGCGACCGTGCACCCCAACAACAAGCTAACGATTAACGCCATCGAGGCCGCTCCCCTAGAGGACTTCTCACAAGAGGTACATGCACGGCACTCAATTCACAAGTCAATAAAAAATTCATTATGATATTGTTTCAGGCTGTTCGTGCGAACCTCCAAGAAGCTCAAAAAGTGCTTGGCGGCAACGGTTCAGAGGAGGACAAGGCCGAAGCGCGCATCGAAGCGGATGTGTATGAGTCGCTGCAGCATGCTTTGAGTACAAAATGATTTTTTTGGAGAAATCTCGTAGTTGTATGTTCATAGACGAACTACGTGCAGCTGCCGCTGTCGCTCCGCGATTCTCCGAGGGACGAGCGATAGGAATATTGAGCGTGGAAGTGAAATGTCCGATAAAGTTGTGGGCTTCGCACGGTTCCGTCATGGTCTCTATGAGTGGCAACACTGCGGCTGCGGCAACCCTGAATCGATTCCTGATATCCAATAGGCCTGTGAATTAGCGGGCGGGAGAGGCTCACTTGAGTTACTACGCGGTGTTCCCTCACAACGTCTTCCACAACACACGGCGGATCTTAGGATGGACCCGGAGTCGAGTTCACCACCACCACCACCACGTTCCTACGACGACGCCACAGTCTTAGGGCTCGAACCTTTGTGTGACACGTTCCTTGCGCGCGAGCTGGAGCGGACGAGGTTTAGCCGGACAGAAGAAACTGCATGGGTTGTGGATGTCGCGAAGGGTGTCCGGGATAATGAGCCTGCTGTATGTGCAGGCTTCCTTTTCGCGTCCTTCCACTCAACCTTCTTCAAAGACCGACGTAGTTAAACGCTGGCTCAAAGCCATCTCGTTATCGACGAAACCAGAGTTTCGCAATTTCCTTCCCCCCCTGACCGACGAGACCTTCCAGTTGTTTGTCCGATTCTTCTGGGACATCAAGATGGGAAATCACCCAAAGGCGGACCAGCTCCTGCGTGATGCACGTCGGCATCAGTGGGGCCTAGAGCCAAATTTTGCGTATTTGACTTTCAACAAGTTTCTGGAATCCGGGGATGACATTGCTGTTTCGGCCGCTGCTGAGTCCTCCTGGGCTCGTTACACGACGAGTCAGGCCGTCCAACTCACGGGCAAGTCGCGCAAAACCAGCAACGCCGTAGGACGCAAGCGGAACAATAGACCCTTCTCATCCACAAATATTAAACGTCGGATCGCCGTGCAATCCCGTTTTAAAAAGCGCAGGTTGAGCCCAAAGGCCCGAATACCACCTGAGGCAACAAATTCTGCAACTACAACTAGCCAAGATAAGATAATGCCCGTGGACAAGGGTAAGTGGGGTTGCCGGTGTACGCGAAGGAGCATCCTCGCGTTCGGGTTCAGTTCACTTTCTAATGACGATGTAGATGTCGCTGGGTTGGAGGAGGTCACATCAGACTCCGTAGAGAAGCGCCTGGGCAGAAAGAGAAAGGTGCGTCCCTCGGTCTTTAATGAACACTCTTCTTACTAGGTTGTCAAGTTCAAGCACGATGACGCCGAGATTCCCGAGCCACAAGAAAGAATAAAACTAAAAATCGCGCTCAAGCCTCGGTCAAGAGTTGAACACGTCCAAGCGGAGACGAATACCCGAAAACGTGTGGGTGGGTCGCAGCGGGTAGTTGAAGCAACGGTTGAACGTGGTTGCGTACCCGATGGTCCTGAGCTTCCTCGTCGTTCCGTCGCAAAGCCAAATGAGTTCCATGTCGCCTCGGGTGATTCTCTCGTTCCAGAACCTGGCATGTTATCGCGTTCAAATCCCAACATCTGTTCTGTCGGTGCCGATGAACATGCGCCGAAAAGGGCAAGCCGGACAAGGACGAAACCTGCTCGCAAACGCCGATCTTCCACTCTCAATACGTCATCTCGTTCAGCTGATGCTTCCCAAACTATTGGAAGAATGGCTGAAGGTCGGGTTATTACCGAGCCGGATCAAGTCATGGACCACACTGCAGCCCGAGTTCTTGAATCTCGCGTCGATGGGAGACGATCTTTACCCCCCTTCACATTCGATTGCGCCGGAGAGGAGGTCCCTGAAGGCGAGGTCGATCTTTGTGATTGCACACCAGGCGACTATCCTGTCCTTCTATCCATCGGACTAGAAGAGGAAAAGCGTATCAGTCAGTTACCTAGACCACCGCTACCGGTTTCGCCTCCCATTTGGGCCCAGGTAAGGAGGATCATTTACGGACAGGACAACTGTTATATGGTTCCTAGTCTCGACAGGAAGTGTGCGAGACCCTTGACTACTTCAGGAGCTATCAAGGTGGCGTCTACCAGTCCAATGATATTGTCAAAGGATATCTTCTTGGGGCCCACTTCTCCAGGTCAGTGCATCCACTAGTTTATGATTATCTTTACCTGATAAATCGCCAGCCGTGATTTGTTCCATCATGGCGGGAGGCTCATCATCTCACATGGGTACGAGGTGTTCATCAGTAATCGATAAGCATTAAGGTATTGGGTTTCTAGCGGCGGCAAATCGGAGGCATTGCATCAAATAAATCGACGCTTGGAGATTCGAGGGCCTGGGGACCAATTGGAGGATGACCAATCTGTCCGTGCCCTGCTCAACAATTACAGAAGTAGACGGCCACTCGTTGTCTTCGCCGACGATAAGTACGCACTATTCCCTTTCGATCTCACCGCCAATGGGTACACGTACGTCGTGCTGGGGCTTTATTGGATCGCGCATGCTTGGGGTTAGTACTATATGCCGCATGTGCGATAGCACTGACTGTTTTACGCTTAGCTGAGCTTCAACGAGTCGACGAGAATCACTCTGTTGTTCGGTATAAGTTTGCATTCCAGTGGTGCGAAGGCCAAGGCGATCCATGGTGGCCATCGAATGTCCCAGTCGTAACGCAGATGCAAAACAGGCAGGTCTGCGATAAGGAGTCAGGCGTCACAACAATGTCCTCAGAAAGAGAGAACTCGACATCATGTAAGTATATGTGGTTACCTTACTCCTGAGGAACCGTACTGATTTGCACAAGGCCGTGGTAGTGAAGGGTATGTTTGTCACTGTATTATCTCCTGGGTCAGTCTAATCTAAGCATAGGCTTCAAACCCAATTGACCAAACATTTTTGTCCACGTTGTCGATCGAGTTCACCGTTGGTATACCAGGACACTCCCATTTGTCTTCAGCCAAGTTGCACTTTATTCTTCCGGGAGATTCAGGCGAAGTCGGACTCTTCGTCGAGTGCGCAAACCCTATCCTACAGCACAGAGTTCCTACGCCTTCAACCGGCGAATCACCAGCCGGTTTCCGCGGACTCTATTATTCCGCCATTACCCAATACTGACACCGAGACGTCGCGTCCTTTTGCTAAGGGAATGCATTGCAGGGCTTGCGGTCGGCTCTCTACAAGGTATACATTACTCAGAACCGTCCTTCCCAACTTAAAGTTGGCCTCAGGTTTAAATGGGAAAACTACGAGTGTAATTACTGCCATGTAGGTTTCCCGACACTCCCGTTCGTACAACTCACAACATCACCAATAGCGTATCTACGATGCCCCTCGCTTTGTATTCACCCACAAGGATTTCTGGCTTCAAGAGAGTGGCCTCAAATTCTACCAGTACCGTGTGACGCCGGACTCAGGTCAGGCAGTAATTAGATTAAGCCTCTTGCAAGAACTGATGGAGCACATCGATAGGGATTGTGCCCAGAAAAATGGCGTTCCAACCCCAGACTAATGGGTCGGCCCTCCCATATGTTCAAACTTTCGACCTGCCCGACAACAGGTATATCTAGTCACTGGTATCCGATCGCGGGACGCCCTCATATCTTGGTTTCTTATTAGAGGATCTGTGCATTTGATCCCTGGTCACCCTACTATTAATGCGGAGGCCAATCACTTGTTCCAAGAATATCAGAGGCAAGCTGCTGGTAGCGAAATCCAATTTCGTCGTTGGCCACTCCGGGCGGTCAGTTTGTTTGCATTTATCCTCCTCACCGCGCTAGTATCCTGTATCCTGACTCTCAGCAGCATAAATGTATGGGTTTATGATACTTTGTATTACTCCTACTCTCAACGGCCCATTACTAGGCAGGGGGCAGCTATTGTCGAATTACTTTTCACAGAACAGTGAGTTCTAAATCGTTTGCCTTTTAAGCGAATAATTTCTAAACTATTATCGGTTTGCAGCTGGCTCTCCTTACCAGGTCTGTTGTCTATATTGTTTGGTCCGTATGACTTGGAGAGCCGACGTCAGCGTAGTACGTCGGGAGTTCCGACCACACAACTCCCATGGAGGATGGCGCCAAGGCAGTGCGCGGTGCGCTGGAGTTGATCAAACAACGTATCGCAACCGCTCTAGGAAAAGAGGTCCCTTTCAACGAAGTCCTAAGCGCTGCTTATATGGAGAAACAGAAGATGGCTGTAAGTGACATGATATCTACAGTAACACGTTTTCAGTATGCCTTATGGGACCATGACACCGTAACAATATTTTTGGGGGGGTTTTAGTTCCACAGTGATAGTGAGCGAGGTCTGGGTCCCGTTATAGCATCGCTTTCCCTAGGTTCCACTGCGGAGATGCATTTCCGTCTTCACTCAAAGTATACCGTTGCGGAAGGTCACAGAAAAATTGCTATGACCATTATTCTGAGACATGTATGTGTTTCTTATTTTTTCACGTTGGGCCCCGTAATTTTACCTGTGATTTTCCAGGGAGATGTCTTGGTTATGGATGGGGCCAATGTGCAAGAGTATTACGAGTAAGTCCTCTCATTGGTATGCTAGACTCAACCATTACTCAATTAATTAACCACTGTAATAAGACACGCGGTTGTGCCCAAGAATTTCCGTATAGTTGCCACAGCTCGGCTCATTTCACCTGAAAACTACATAAACTGAGGACGACAATGCGCGTCTGACAATCGTAATTATGTCTATTTACTATTTCTATTTCTGTATCATCTCAGATTGCTAGTGGCACTCCTTATCTACGCTTGATACCATATCGCATAGCTTTAATATTTGATATCGGTTACGATCGTTGTCTGTGGCCAGGAGGAGGAAGGGGCAAAGCTCTATCGCGACGCGATGGCGGTCTGTTCTGCTCTTGTCCATGCTTCGAGTTAAGCGGTTGTAGTGGTTGATGAGATCGTTGAGATTGGGACTGCGTATCCCCCTTTGACATATCAGATCGTCTGTTCAATATACCTATACAGTATGTCGTTCGCTCACCATCACAGTTTGCTTCTGCTTCGAATAAAACGCAAACAAATCGGCGATCTGTTGCTCTAGTAACTGTCGCTCCCTCTGAAGGCGACCGACTTCTTGAGTGGATATCAACACCTCTCGCGTGAGCTCTTTCTTAAATTCTTCAACGTGAACTTCGCATGACCCGTTAGCTTATGGACTATAAGGGGTGATGATGGAACTTTTTTTACTCTGGACGTTGATCGCAGTAGCTTCTTTCATGGCCTCTACGAATCTGAGCCGCTCGCCACGTATATCATCTGAAAGTTCTATATAGCGCGAAATAATAACTTAGTTCTCAGGGCGTAGGCATTTACAAGAAGGTTTCTATTACCGTTTGCGAGAGTACGAAGCATTCTCTCTTGATCCTGTCGTTGACGTTCGATGACCCCTAACACCGATTCAGTCGCTAGAATACTTCATTTTAGAACATACTGTATAGCAAAAAAAGGGTGGACTTACAGTATGTGTTTCGCATCTCGGCATTCTTACGCATATCCTCGTTAAGAGCAGCGACCAGACCGTTCATCGTGCCAAGTAAATGCGCAGAGTCGCGATCTCGTCGCTTGCTTTCGTCCGCCAAACTTCGTATGCCTTGCAGTAGCGTGAATGTCCGAGTCTCCATATGACCAACACCCGCATCGGCATCCGCGTCCGGGCCATCTGGGTCACCTTGAAGTTCGTCGATATTTCCTAGCGTTTTACATAGCTTCTGCACGTCCTCCGAGATAGCCATTATCTGTGCCGTGCCGCCGTTGACGAACGTCTCGAGCCACTTCACCGAGGGATCATTAACCGCTTTCAACATAACAGCAATATATCGGGAGTAGAATTGCTACGCACCGTGTTAAGCTCGTTCAAATAACGCACGCTTTCCGCTTGCTGTTCCATGAGCTGAGCGCGAGTATCCTCGTCATGGTGTAGAACGTCAGCATCCCCCGTACTTTCTTTAAGATTCCGCATCGTCGATTTGTATGGCTGAATAGCCTGACCGCCCTCTGGTTTAGCCACGTCCTCGCCATGTTCGGCTTGCTTTCGTGGAGTTAAATCCTGGATAATCAGTTTATATTCTACCGGCCAGCAGCACTCAAAATTGGTCGTACCTGTGAAACGTCAAGCCGTGGACCTTGCGGAGGGACCGATACTGAGTCCGGCCTAGAGACAGACAACTCTACCAACATGTTAAGTTTCTGTCTAATGTCGGCAAGATCGATGTTTTCTCGCCCAGAACTATTACCCTCCGGCAAAGAGGCTAAAAGATCATCCCCAGTCATGGAGCCTAATTTAGCCCCACCGCCGACGGCGCCATTCGGTGTACTGCTCTTTAACAAGGCCTGAATCTCTTCCAAGGCTTGAAAGATCTCTGCTTGATTACTCCGCAGTCGCTCATCAACAGCTCGAGTTATCGCTGTAGAACTGCTACCGTGTTGTTGCGTGTCCAACTGTGCCAGTGCGCTCCGCACGTCGTCTACAGCCGTGTGTATTTCTGCCAGGTGTCGAGAGTCCTCGTCACGTCCCAAAATGGCAACGCGCACGTTGGCCGCAACGTTCCGCACGTCGTTCTGAACGATCTCTAGCTGGTCACTTAACTCTGCAGTCTTGATAAGCTGTCGTTCCGCATGAACGTCCATAACGTCCAGCAGTGCGTCAACGGTTTCGCCCATTTCAATTTGGGAGCCGACGTGTGATGTGGTTGAGGTTGGAGAAGGCGATCTTCCGGACCTACGGCGTTGCGCAAGAGTCGAGCCGCGGGTGCGCATTTCATCACGGAGACGGAAAACGGACTTGGGTCTAGACGACAAAGTCGCATGATCTGAGGTTGCAGAAACGGGTGAGGTAAGGCGATCGCCATCCGAACTGCCCAGAGGTGAGACTTGAGAAGGTTCAGGGTTCGTTAATTGCTCGGCAGTAACAGGCATTCCGACATTGTTAATCAGGCTTCCGGACTTGGCCATCTCCGGAACTCTCTCCGACTCGGAGTTGCCAGCCTTTCGTTCGTGGGCAATAATGTGTGAGGCCCTATGGAGTGCGGGCCGACGGGAGACCCGTACAGGGGAGGTGCCCGACGTCGAATCAGGTTGAATTTCGGCGAGTCGCTTACGGACTACGGAACGGTGACCGAGATTAACGATAGAAGGGCTATGGGAACGATTATGTAGAGATCGCGTGGAGGAACCTGACAGAGTCCGTGGACCAGTTGACGGCGCAGGCTCCGAATCCATTTTCTGTGCATTGACAAGGTCTCTTTGGTTGAAGGTAACCTCCGCCGAAAAAAGCTCTTCCGGTGACTCGCTTCTTGTTGGAGAGGAAGACACGGTTGGGCTATCAGAGTGCACGGACGATGCATCCCCGGACTGCGGTGAGTTGGTTTCCGTTGTTGTGACTCCTTTGTTTGCTGGTTCGGACACAGGGGAGCTGGAAAGCGCCGGTTGGGAAGAAAGCGTCTCAGTGTCAATCCGAAGAGAGTTCTTGATCTCTGCTTTAGTATGTCCCTGTATTTGTTTATTTTCGCCTCTCAAGATGACATCCCTTAAGTGCGAGCGTGAGTTTGTTGTCAAGGATGCAATCACTATCAGGCCCTCACCAAATGGCGCTGACCCATGCTGCCCTGTCTTTCACAGTCGGAACAGCGAAGCGTTGCTTGTCCTTCCCATCAAAGATTAGCTCAAACACTTTGGGAGCCCCAGCGTTTTCCATCGTGGGTAAAAGCGCCCTTTGCTCTGCTCCGATATCACCGGAGGCCAGAGACTTTACGTCTGTGCATGCGCGCAGTGAGACGACTTCCGTCCGTCGAATACCTTGCGTGGTAGCTGACGTTAGAAGTATGTGCGACTGGTGAAGCACCGCGTCGCACGGTAACCATACTGGTAGGATTGGGGACGAAGCGGGTGTTGGTTCGCTAAGATAGAGCAGCGGACCCGTGTGCAGGGAATAGGTCGGAGAAGTGCAGATCCTGGATCCCAAGCTACCGCAGTTGGGAACGAATAGATCGGAGTCATGCTTGGCTCTGGGAGGAATTTTGGACGATTGTTCATCAGGGAAAGATAGCCCAGTCTCCTTCGGATAGATATATGGCTCCACTTTCTCCTTCCCGAACCGTTTTCCTTTCTTGAATACAGACAACAGATTCCGGAATGATTGTCGTAAAGGAGATGTTTTTTTCTCAACTTGGGTACGAGGGGTGAACAACCCAACGTCTGCACGATGGGTGCGGGCGGGCGTACTCCGCGTGCCATGCGCTAGAAGAGCTTTCGGGGAATTATCAACGCTCATGGATTCGAATCGCTTGATGAGCTCCTTTGTCGAACGCCGCCGCGGCGCATCATTAAGAACCAGATTTTCTCTTGATAACGAAATGGAGAAATATTCCTCGTAAGGCTCAGGACCACATTCCTGGGGCGAACGAAATTCTGGCGGCATCGAAAAGGCAATTTGATCGCCGTCTTCGTAACGAGAGCCATGCGCTGTCGACAGGGAATGTACCCGAACCAAATCAGCGTGGTTGTTGGGCATAGATCTCGGACCTATGAACGTGGATTTCGCGTTTGGCAGGGCCATGGGTCGTCCTAAAGGAGTGGGAAGATCCTCTGACACCGGAGTAGCAGCACTGGAGCCATGAGCCGGTATACGGTGAGAGTATAATGAATAGATCTCAGAGACATTATCCATAGTGTGGATGAAAATAGTTGGTATGCCGGAGGGTCGTGATGAGGGCTTCAATGTATGTTAACGAGCTAACGATCCCGCCCGGTATAGAAGATGATTCAACATGGGACCGTCGGGTTGAAATTGGGGCTGAGATCATTGAGATGGCCCAGAGACGCATGGTGTATCGCCCGTTCGTGAAATGGGATTTCCGTTACTTTGGGCTTGAAGCAGCACAATCATGCCCTTGGTAAGCCTGAGGCCTGAGGTTCAATGTGCTCAGTGTCACGTGTCACGGTTCAAATTCAAATACCTTACACTTACTGGCAGGAAATTCATAATTATTTTCTGCCAGTTAAACAGTTCGAAATTCTCATCGGCACCCGTGCAGTAAAGTGGGATACGTTACAACTCCCAGCTGCATATCCAGCAACTTGGTGGGACGCGCGTGCACGGTAGTCGGACTCAGGAGGTAAACGGCGCTCCAGGCGGCGCTCTGCCGAATATCGCGCAGATATAACGATGGCATGCAACGGCCTTCAGCGGCACAGAGGTTACTATCTGCCAACCACGGCTGACAACGTGTTCTGTCCAGCGAGAAGCGTTTAACTGAAACGCTGACTGCCACGTTACGAGCTGGCTCATTGGCAAAATTCCGTGTGCTCTTGATTGTCCCACGCCCACTGTTGTTGTTTAGTTACGTGTTGTTGTACAGCTGAGCCTCATCAGCAACTGAAATGAGATGTGTACCGCTCACCGCGGACAGGTGAATCAAACTTGCCATGATCTCTTTATTTATTGAAAATTTCCAACATCGGAAAATCAATCACCTTATGTTCGCGAATACGAACCGAAAGAAAAGGGTACACTGGCATTTCCACGGGCCTGGAGAGATATCATGACATGAGACCATCAAAGGAAACCATTAATCAACTGCCAATATAACAGATAGAGTGCGGCAAGGAGCGATGCGCCCGATCAACGCAACGGCGGCGCGGCAACTGCGTATCTACTCTAACCCCCGAAAAATAGGAGATCAATTTCAATATATTCATGGCAAAAGGCCGTCCGCTCTGTCTTCGATGAGCTTCGCGACCAAAGGTCCGTGTACGGAGATCTGTTCCCTATGGAAGCCCTCAGGGTAATTAGGCCGTCCCGTGTTAGGATATGACGCCGCACTATGATTCGAAGGGGCGCCATCGGATCAATGAAATTATCTCCTCTCTGAACCGAAAAAGAAACGCACCTGTCATTCGATACAGCAAAATGTTTCATTCCTAGGGATCGCGTTGTCCACTCATAATCATGCGCGAAGCCCTTGGGATAGAACAGTTCAAAAACAGCCGATATCGGAGTAATGGGCATCATGATCAAATGCGTCAAACCGTTCCCGTGAACGCCAACTAGAAACTTCGGGAAAAAAAATTCAACGGAAAAGGTAAAAAAAAATAGCCGGTTACTGGTGCTCACCGTCGTCCGTGCCGCAACTGCCAGTTGCTCTTCCTTCGACATTCGCTCCATGGCCACGACGTTAAGCTCCCACCCGCGCCTCTCACACAGTTCGGTAAGGGCATCCACTAGGCCTTCATGGTCTTTAGCGATCAGATGTCGCCTAACGGCTTGGCGCGTAATGTACGTAACAACGACTTCCTCAACACCGCCGGTTCTTGGCTTCCCATATGACGCATGTTTGAACGCACGGTTACCGATATCCAGGATGTGCTCACTGACGCCCGCAAAGCGCAGCACGTTGCGACGCACAGGTTCCCACCAACCCCGCTCGAGGAATCCTGTGCGGCTCTCGGGTGAGATGACACCTTTCACAGCCTCAGCTGCGGTTCGTTGTGTGCGCTCGCCACATTCTGGCCCGCGGAATGCGGCACTGCGATCGGCAAGAAGAACTGTGTCAAACAACCACGCGCGCCCCTGGATCTCACCAGGGCGGAGCGCTGTAGTATTCACCCGGTCCTCCCAATCACGTTCCGTCTCGACAGTGAGCGACGGCCAAGCCGATCGGAGGAAGAAGAAATTCATCCCAGGTGGATCTCGCCATTCCTCGGCCGTCGCATGGGAGAAAATAGCGCGGGTTAAGGGCGGTATAGGTGTAGTGGAAGAAACGCCCCGAAAGGTACCGTACCAAAAGGCCCAAGCTCCGAGGAGAAGTTCCGCACAGAAGTGGTAGTAATGATCAAGGACTACCTCCAGGCGATGGTAAGAGTGAGATGTGAAGAGAAGCACATACGACGTACACTGGCCGGGATCATTGAAAAGGATCTAATGGAATTCAGAAATGAGCGACGTTCCGGATGATAGTATAAGGGCGCACAGTTGAACCCTCAACAGGAAATACGTTGTTGAGCTCCATCGTGGGTTGACCCCCCCAGCGTTGATGTGCTTCCTGCGGTGTGATGATGGCCATGTTATGGGCCGTGGGCATTCGCTCGGCGATGCTTTCAGGTGTAGCAAGGGCAGGAAGGCCGGTCGAAGTCATGAAGTCGATACTTGGAAAGGATTCTGGGTTAGAGGTGACGATTAATAAGGTACCATTAGCCATATAAAGGTTGCGGAAGATCGTCCAGCCTGGTGCATGGTTGACGAGTTCTGTATGGGGTATCTCATAGCCGACATTGGGTGTTGGGGATTGTGGTGGAGGGTTGCATGATTGAGGGGGATGCCATGAGCCTAGTACAGTCCGCGCAGGAGACTCTTGAGGGACCAGATGGGTGTTGAAGTTTATGGAAGAAGACCCGAGGACGTAGGGTAAAAATGTAGTGTAGAGATGCATTGAGGCAGCACCGAAAAGGATGAGGATGGCATCACGCCGCGAGATGTTTCGAAAGGGCGAACAGAGAGACCGATGCATCATGAAGAAGGGTGGGAGGGAGAGGTGGATGGGCTCGGGCGGAGGGACCTCTTTTGATACATTCCCTAGACAGCATATATTGCCTGAGTTCATCATGGCAAATTTTCGGATATCGGAAGAACAGCCCGCTTAGGCCATCTCATCTTCTTCCGAGGATGTGCTTCTTAATACTCGAACGCCACACCCAGTTGGCTCGCTACACCAATTGTCTCGTACAGCCGAGTATCCACCCACCTTTTCATTGACCTAGTTTCACTTCTGAAAGCCAACGATTGGCAACATCTCGTCATTGCTGGAAAAAGCTAAGCGTTGAGAACAGCAGTATAGCGGAATTTCAAACTACTATGACTGCCGGTCTGAGTTGTTAACACGATTTCAACCTGCTGGACTTGCGAGTTTGGGACTTACGCTTACGGCCCGATAGAATAATATATTTTACGCTATTACCGGAATCTGACGTCGTTAGTACTGGATGACTATTTTTAGACGACTGGGAAGATTTACCAGTAGGCCCACAGTATAACGTTCATGCAGTTGCATACAAATCGAATTCAAGTCACACCGGTGTGTTAACTTGAACTTGTGGGTAACACTAGCGCTAACTAATTCGTGGGAGCTACATGCCGGATTGGGCAGCGATTCCCATCGCACGAGTGCTTTTGGACTACATTGCTTGCACTACGAATGGTTACATACCAGAAAAGCAAGCAATGGTCTTAGCTTAGTCATGTTCGTCTCTGGTCACGAAAATCGTCCATTAGCATCTATCGCAGCATTAGCAGAGGGATGGGCAAGCAAATACCATGGACGTGCTTTCGACAATATGAATTTCCACCTTGGTCCAGATACTGTATCTCTCGTCGGTAAGCTCGATGTCTAGGGAAAGGGACTGCAAGACCTCTAACGAGACGTAGCATGAGATGATAACGAAGTTGCCCATCCGCTCGCAAATCACAACACGTACCGTCAGCTGCTTCCGTTCCTTTGGCTTCACCCGCAGTGCAAGTGGGGCATAGTATAGGAAATCTATTCATTGGCAAGCTTGGCACATTGTGCAGAGAGAGTTATTCTTTGTTAGATTCATTCTGCGCCGCATCGCTTCGAGTATCATCATGACCAGAGGGTGAGGCTGGTGGCTTGCCAAGGTGACCAGCGCGCGACTTGAACTTGGCAGCGGAATGAGAATCAGAGCCAAAAGGATTGAGGGTAGAAGTAGAAACCTGATGTTGTTGCTGACTGGTGCGAGAATTGCCTTGGCGGCGCAAAAGATTGACCGAAGCATTCTGAAGTTTTTAGAGCCTAGAGCGATCTGGCTCGAGGCCAGCTTGGCGTTGATGGCAGCAAGCCATTGTCACAGAGTTGGCAGAAATAATGCCTCTTGTTGCTTCGAGAAGGACTCATCTTCGGCCGTAGCGTCTTTCTGCCCAAATAAGTCATAACTGACGTATCATCGACGTCCCTTATCTCTCGCCGGCATCTCGACGTCCTCGATGTCTCAAGTGGAGTGTCCTAATCACGTCCCAAAATGGCAATGCGCACGTTGGTTGCAACATTTGGGACGTCGTTCTAGGAGTCTACGTGTGATGCGCTTAACGTTGGAAAAACGACCTTCCCGGGTCCACGGCATTGCGCAAGAGTCGAGCCCGGAGGTCGTATCTCATCACGGAGACGGAAAACCGACTTGGGAAGACGATAGTCACATGATCTAGGGTCGCAGAAATGAGGTGAGGTAAGGAGATCGACATCCGAACGTCCCAGAGGTGATTGCTCGGCAGTAACAAGTATTTCCACATTATTGACCAAGCCCCCGGACTTGGCCATCTCTCTGGAACTTTCTTCGGCTCGTAGTTGCCAGCCGGTCGTTCGTGGACAATAAAGTGATGCTACTCTATGGAGTGCGGGCCGACGGGACTCGGGAGACGCGTAAGGGTAGTATCCAACTACGGAACGATGGCCAAGATTAATGATACTGTAGAACGGTTAAATATTATGTCCTGCGTCCGCGCATCCCGAGTTTTGCTGCTTGTGTCCATAAAGATGACATGGAATAGTAATACAAGGATTGGGTAGAGGAACCTGACAGAGGCTCCAGATCCCTTTTCCGTGCTTCCACAGGGTTTTTTGGTTGGAGGTGACCTACATTTTGCCTACATTTGGTCGCCGACTTTGTAACGAGAACCATACGCTGTCGACGAGGAGTGTACCCGAACCAAGTCAGCGTGGTTGTGGGGCATGGATCTCGGACCCATGAGGCCATGAACGTGGGTTTCGAGTTTTTCTGAGCCGTAGGTCCTCCTAAAGGATCCTTTAACTCCGAAGTAGCGGTACCGGAGCTAGCCACGCGGTGGGAGTATAATGAATAGATCTCAGACGGTCGTGATGAAGACCGTAGTATGTTAACATGCGGGCCTGCCTGGTCTACTCTGCCTGCAACATGGGTCATCAAGTTGATTGAAATTGGGGCTCACTCGGAGATGGCCCAGGGATACGTGGTGTGTCGCTCGTCCGTCAAATAGGATTTCCGTTAGTCTGGGCTCGAAGCAACATTATGCTCTTGGTTCGGGTTGGCATCCGTGATCCGTGATTTGTATGACGGGCCCTTTTGTGGTCACATTCCCACGGTCTGTTTCGTTCAAACGTTGCTTGACACAGCCGAGTCGTCGTACTTCTGGGGCCTTTCTGTACTCGGCGAAAGGTTGGCCTGCTCTTCCAGGTGCTATTCAGTTGTACCGTGTGTTCTAATCATTCGCTTGGCTTGGCGGACGCACTTGGGCAGTGAGTATCTATTCGAAACACGTTTAAGTTCATAGTACCATCTGATTTGGATAGTCCACTTGCAACTCCTCATCTTAGTTCCCGTGCAGTTGAACCGGTTTACCCGGTAAGGAAGGGTCATATACGGGGCTATACAAGAAATGTTTGGGTATTCATGGGTTACGCCGTTTTCCCGATCATTTCTGACAATGCCACGGGAGATATACCATGGACTTCACTAGACCCAATTGGTCATCTATTCTCAAATTGCACACAGGATTTTCCCTGCACCACTGGTTCTGCATGTACT
>QLOU01006405.1:0-10320 GCA_003313715.1 Russula abietina | reverse complement strand
TTGCACGGTTGAAGGGACAGGCAGCTTGAGTCTGCCCGCCTTGCATCTTACTATATAATGCGCGTACAAGTTTGGACCTCGACCTAGACTGTAGGTACTTCGAGTCCGCATGTATATAAAGCGTCACAGTCGAGTCCAAAGGGTCAAAAATGGAGGGAAAGGTCGGAGAACAAACAGGGCGATTGTAGCACAGGTAGTTATGAGGATTCAAACGTTTTCGATTCGTTCTCAGTTATCGAGGCGTCCGACAATGTAATGCAGACGACGATTCGTAAGTTAGAAGCGATGACGATTAACGGACGAAAAGGGAAGAACTGTCAGCTGTAGCCATCACGGTTTGAGCTCTATTATAATTAGACTAGCGTTAGACCCGTGCTACGCACGGTTTAGGGTGGATGTGTCATCCACATATCGTCGGTCCTCATTTCACTTGTCATGAACGCACACACTTGCAGTTGTACTTCACAGAAATGTACAGACAGAGAAAAGGCACATGAGAAGTGAGACAGTATTTACAGAGAGAGAGTATTTACGAAGAGGACGGAAAAGCGAAAATGGTGATAAAGTAAGACAGAGATAGAGTGAACCCATGTGCTAAGCATATAACTACTGCAATCAAGAACAACCGAGTCCACAAAAGCTGGGATGTCAGTTGGAGAGCATTCCATCCATATAAGGGCTACTGTCAAAGCTTTGCACTCCGAAAAAAGATGCCGCACATGTACAAGTTTGACGACGTCAACACGTTGTCTTGAACAGGTAAAAGGGACATTGAGGGGGTGAAAGAAAGGCACCAGCCGGTGGCACAGCAGCATGTCGGCCAAGTTGAATGAGGGCGTTAACTGTCATAGGGCATGCGCACGTTTGAGTGAGTGACTGTCGTGCCTATGTGGATGCACAGATAGCTTAGGATCCTGTACCTGAACAGAAAGTTCACGCTGCTTAACAGACAACTTTCTTGTCGTGCAATCCTCATCGTACAACTCCGACTCTCGTGCTTTTCTTGACAGGACGTGGCGACGACGATGTTGTGTACGACTCTCAAGAAGAGTTGACATACGAATGGAGAATGGACGACAACCATGTGAAGAGGTAATAGGACCACCCCTATGTGAGGAAGCGTTACTTCCGTATCCATCAGGAAAACCCAAAGTCTATTAGAGTCTCTTAGATGTCTTGAAGCCTTCTTGGAGGTCTAAATTGTTCTTGCTTCAAATTTCTGCAAGACCAATAAGAGCTTTGTTTTGTCCAATAACTAGTAAGAGATACTTAAGAACAGATATAACTAGTGATATGTAAATAGATCTGTAAGGGATACCTAAGAACTAATGTTAATAAGAACTTTATTTTATCCAAGAGTGGATAAGAGCATTATTTTATCCAAGGATCAATAAGAGCTTTCTTTTATTCAAGGAACTCGTAAGAGAGATCTAAGAACCTATGAAATTACTAAATAGATCCTGTAAGGGTACTAAGGGATACCGTGACTAACATCCCATAAAATAATTAAGATAATCTCTGGTCAAAATGAAATCTGGTGCATATGATGGTCAGCGTATTTGTTAACATAGTAGGTACGAAAAGCACGAAGTGTTTCAGAAAAATGCAAATCTGATGGAATACGTGTGGGGCCATAAACAGGAAGAAGATGCGCGCCACGAACAGCGGTATCTAAGTGCACAATTGCAGTGACACGCTGTCCGGAATCGTCGAAATCAGGTTGCACCATCCACATTCCTGTGGTTTCGCATGGCTCGTTACCAACTGGTGTGAACCATTGTACAAGAGCGCATGGGTACCGTATTCGATTGTGCTTGAATGAAAAGAAAAGGCAGACTTGCACGACATGCAGGCCACGAAAACCTGCAAGGGTGGGGTCCTTCTCCAAAAACATGCAATCGTACCTTGCATGTGACTTCCGCCATAATGGTGTTGCACGGATTCGCTGTCGGTGCATCCCTCCAAGTCCTGAATGGTCGCTAGGAGCATAGAAGGTGGCAAGGGCTGAATGGAAGACATGGACATTGCTGTTGAAAACGGGACAAATGTCGATATCCACCTCATCTCCAGATAGCGGTGCATTTGGATAAAGTTGGTCGAAAAGGAAGCGGCGAATAAGATCGGAATCGATAGGGCAGTTAGTATAGGTGGCCAGTGCTTCCAGCCGTAGAGGATATCCAGTCTCTAAGTAAAGTTAGAGTTAGATGCGCCTGTGATGATTAAATAAAGAATTATGCAAACCACGGGTGACTGCCAGAGTTACAACGTTGAGAATCCTTGGGCCTGGGACTGGGACAGCGTCGGGATCAAGGATCGGAGGAACGACAGGGTCGACGTGTGGTACATTGGAGAGCAACCCACGCGACGCAAAGTCCACTCGTGAAGCCGACAATTTGTCGATACGTTGATTGGTAACCAGCATTTGACCCAGTGCTTCAAAATGGTTTGATCGACGCCAGGGCTCCTTCACGGCTTTGATATGCTTCGACTCGGTGATTGAGGAGCATAGTCCATTTGGTGCACCAAAAAGTTGTATATTTCTCCGATAATGTTCGAGGGAGTGCTGTCGAGGAAGATTAAAGTCGATTCTGACACCTGTCTCCTCAAAGATAACGCGTTCTCTGTGAAATCGGGCAAGAGCAAGTTTTATTGCCTCGAGAGTTGTTTCAGTGATGGTGTCGCGTCTGACTAGATAGCAAAATTCCAGAAAGGCGGAAAAACAGCGAACCATCTGCGGTGGCACATGTCCACTAATTGCGGGCAAATATTCCTATCAAATACTTGTTAGTTTTCAAAGAGACGAGTCCGAAAGAGTATGTACCATCATAAGCGCTTTGGAGTCATCTCCCGTCCACTGCTTGAAACCTCTACCTTGTGGGAAACGCCGCTGGCCGGGAAATGGTGGGGAGACAGCGATTCTAATTCAAATCAAATCACTTTCATCAGACCATCACAGGCAACGCAAACAAGATGACCTTACCGATTATCGATATCTGCCATTATTGCGGCTGCAGCTGTAGGGCCGTGTTTGAGGACAAGATACTCACCCACCCACGTAACGAGATGGTCCTTGAATGTGCCTTTGATGACCTGATGGAGGAGATCGGAGCATAGCAGTTCGTGGATATCGGCGCGGGGAAATCCAGCAGTGAATGGCTGTACTACCATAATGTCGTTAGTAGATGTTAGGTAAAAAATAGCTAGGTACTGCTGACAATCACCGCACCCACGACGCCAAAATTCTCCCAGAGTTTCTTGAGACTATATTGTTCAAGTAACGCGTCGGTGTGAATATGTGAACGGCGGCCAGACTCGACATCAAGGTTAACAGCCGGAGCTCTACATCTAGCAGCGGACACCGACAGCCTCAATTAAGCGTGAACACAAATAAAGAAGGTAATGAATTCTTACTTTGGACACCAGCCCTGAACAACGGACGCGAGCAGTACTTGTTCTGGATAGTCTGCAATGTACGGACCAATACCATAAATGACACGACGAAAATGACCATCTGGACATCGAGTGACTTCGGGAGTTGTCATCGCTAGTCGTAGCGGTTCGAGAATTGTGCCAAGAGACGAGTGAAAGAGTTGACGACGAAACATGCGAAATTTGCCGTCATCTTGGTATTTTCGGTCAGCTTGAGAAACACAGCTGTAAGGACAAACTACTAGATTTGTAAACTGTTGTAAGCGACTTACTCTTGGGGATCGATAGAAATCCAAGTATGTTAACACCATCACGGTGGGCGCGTCGAACGTTATTGTGGATATTTCCATTTGATATATATAGGGGATAGAACTCGTTTTGGCCAGTTGCGACGGAGACCGTCGTCTTATCGCTTCCCAAAATAATTGGGACAAACAAGGCACCATGGCATTGGGAGGCTTCCGCGATTATGTTCTATGAAATATTGTTTCAACGGAATAGTAGGGAAATATAACAAAGGAGGGTACGCACGGCTTGCTGGTTAACCCAGTTTGCAGACATAAAATCCTTCCACTCTCGCTCACCATGGCTATCGAACTTCTGGAACGGAATATAATCAAACTCGTCCTTGAAATCCGGATTGGCGAGTTGGTTTTGAAGGACCACCTTTGGATCTCGGAACCAGACGTCATACTCACCAAGCATCCATGGTGGTACATTGCCGTCTACAGGGAGTTCACCGGTGTAGGTGATTGAGAACGACTGCCATGGCGCATCACCTAATATGGTAGCGTCAATAACATTGTTCAGGTCATTGTGGTCAGTAAATGGTGGATCTTGATCCCCTGGAAGCATTCCCGCTAAGATATCCATCAATTCGTCAACTTCGGTACCCGGCATCTGGTTGCGCTTAAAGAGGAAGTTCGCCAACTTGAATTCCTGTCGACTCCTGTAAGGGAAAAACGGTAGAGGTTCACCGACTTCATTAACAGGAGGTGGCGATGGGGGAGGAGGTGGAGTCCCGGGGGGTAAGTCGTTTCCATCCTCGTCACAGGGTGTACCTAGATACAATGACAGATGTAAGTCCGTACACTTTCTGAGTATCACAAAGGATGCAGGTCCTCAAAAGAACAAGGAGACTAACCGTCGATAAGGGGATGAAAGATAGTATATGGCCTATCGTGTTGCCTGACGCGTTCGTCGGCAGGGCCTGCCATATCATCATCGAGTGGGGTCTCCTCACGGTCAGCAGGCCCAGGCATTATTGGTTGTGCTGGATGCCTTTCAGCGGCAGCGTGCGACGCCCGGATATGTTGCGTCAATCCGCTAGCATTGGCAACGAGTTTGTCACAGCCAGGGTATGAGCAGTTTATTGTCCGCCTTGTGAACTTACTCCTTTGAAGCATCATTGATGTCCACGACTCGGATATTATATGTATGATAAGAATAGTCTGAGAAAGTTGTGTACGAGAGGCGAATCTGGTTTCAGTAGAGGGGAAGTGTGCGGCCGTGAAATGGAGAATTTGCCGAGTCCTAAGTTATGTTAGTGTGAATTTAATTGTGTTCTTTTTCTTTGAAAACGTACGAGGAAAAGCGTGCAAACATAAACTGCTGACTCGTCATGTTTGGTAGTGCATTTAATCGCGGCATTTTACTAGAAAACGTACCATTTTCTCCCACTTCAAATCATTTCCACCCACTTCTGCTCTCCACAACTGGACAAAAAAATGTCTGCCCCTTCCGCGAGGTTGACCACCAGAGCATCTAATGCCGGGAAACATCCCGGTATTCCTGATCAGAAGAAGAAAAAGCGGTCGCCAGCCGAGATGGCCGCGTCCCGAGCCTTAGAGAAGGCAGCCAGGGACGCTAAAGTCGCTGCCGAGCTGGCAGCTCCTGTGATCATGCAAGGTGTTGAGGACCGCATGGCATCTGATGACCTGGACAGCGAAGTGAATGCTGCCCATCCTGCCCATGCGGATATTTCACGTGTCGACCGTCCTGCCATCCGCCGAACCCATACCTTTGCAAACCTAGATCAAGGTTCCGAAGGCGAGGAGGTGCAAGAAGGTCAGTCGCCAGCAGCAATCACTTGTTCTTTCCTGAATGCTGTCCAACAGACGAGAGCATGGAGATAGTAATCGAGGCGTATGCTGGCAGTGACGTATCAGAATCTGCTGATTCTGATTCCACATCTGTGGCGACTGAGCCGACCCCTAATGCAGAATACTTTGAAAAGGGTGGGGAAAAGGCTCCAGGGAAAGGTCAGAAAGGGAAAGGGAAACAAGGTGAAGACGCGACGCCCGAAAAGGATTACGTTATCATGGACGATTCCGAAGATGCGACAAGCAAAAGGAAGCGAGCTCTTTCGAAATCAAAGCAAGTCACAAGTGTCTCTATATTCCAAGTTATCGTCTGACCTTCATTTCCCTAGTGCCACCGCCGTTACCAACTTGAAGAAGCCCAAATTGGCTGCACTGACCGGTCTTATTGCTGGCTTTGTTCCTGCTGCGACAAGACGTCGATTAACTGATACTCCGAGCCCTCAGGCTGTTGCGTCAATCGCTACAGTGAGCCGTGGTGGCAGTGTCATCAACTCGGATACCAACTTTAATATGGGAGGTTTGGAAAATCTTGACGAGAATGGAAATGAAGTAAGCGACAAGAAATATCCCAAGTACGCTACGATGAGAACAGAAGGCAACAGGGGATATCAGGTGTGTCTCTGAATTTTCGTGCACGACAGTTGACTCAAATTTTAACAGGCCGTAGTCGGTATCAATATGAACAAACCGACTGAACGGCTGAATACTTCGGGAACGCTCAAGAATGCCACAAAAGTTTCTAAGACCACTTTTACCAACGCTGATCTTCCTAGCGCATGCCTCCCACTATGGAATGAGCTATATGTACAGCTACTCCATGACTGGGCCGGCACTCTTCCAAACCCTTGGATCTGCCCTGACGCTGATATCCAGGGCAATCTACAGTTGTTGTGGGATGTTGCATACCCCAGTATCGAAGCCGAAATCCTGCCCAAACAGGCCATCTTTGTTCGGGCAAGCGTTGCTTTCATTTTTTTAAGAGCATCTTCGTCTGACATCTCACTATTTAGAGTTCTCAAAAGATCACTGAATGGCGCGGCAGCTTTGGCTCTGGTGCCGTTGCCTCTCTCGAAAACATCTGGATTGTAAAGAGTATCAAAACTCCGGAGGGACGAAAAAAATATGCAAACCACATGCTTGGTGCGAAATTCCCATTCGCATACCTCTCTTTTGATTCTATCAAACAAGTTCGTCATCTCATACTGTGTTGCGGCGGTTGCTTCCATCAACTGAAATTGAGTTTAGAAGGGATCGGGTCTCTTTCAATCTAAACTCGTTTTGTCGACATTGGCATTGCATTTCATCGCGACAAATGCTCTTGACAATGATACAAGGTCCACTGAGTATCCGAAAGGGGCTCTGTTGTTATCTGTGGTTGCGGTGAGTTGTTTTTCCTTGATTTATGTCACGTCTTACAAGATCTGGGGCAGTGCGAACGCGCCTTAAAGCAGTACTCAGTCACGGGTCAAATCATGCCAAGTTCTAGGAAGCGGGATAATTACTTCAGTGAAGAGATGTGGAGCGAACCCGCCACCCGATATCAAAAACCCATTCAAAACCTGTCAACAGAGTCATGGGACCGTATTATTGATGGCGCATGGAGTATCTCACAAGAGAGAAAGACCAATCGTGTGGCATCAAACCGTCTGGAAGCAAAAACTCCTGACAGGGACGAAAGGGAGCTACTTGCCGAAGGAGATGAAGTCGTTGAGGACGACGAAGTTGTTTGGGATGACTGTGAGTTACTGTATACTATCACTGCTTGCAAGCATAAGTAACCGGTGTTTTACAGAATCGGTCTCAACGAATATAGTTGCTATGGGCTTACTGGCTTGGGTCATTCTCTTATCACATTACAGCATGTTTGGTAGCGTGAACTGGCCTGTATTTCAGTAGAATAAAGCTCTTATTACAATATTTGTCCGTATAAAATTGTTCTTGAATATGTTCTTAGAGCTCATCTTTAAGGCTCTTGACGGTCTTGGGCAAGAAATCGAGCCTCCTTAACTAAGAACATCTCTAACGCTCTTTTAACGCTCTTGGGCAAGAAATCGAGCCTTCTTAACTAAGAACATCTCTAACGCTCTTTTAACGCTCTTGGGCAAGAAATCGAGCCTTCTTAACTAAGAACATCTCTAACGCTCTTTTAACGCTCTTGGGCAAGAAATCGAGCCTCCTTAGCTAAGAGCATCTCTTACGCTCTTTTAACGTTCTTGGGCAAGAAATCGAGCCTCCTTAGCTAAGAGCATCTCTTACGGCTCTTGACGCTCTTTTAATGCTCTTTGGCAAGAACTCGAGCCTACTTTTCTAAGACCACTTCTTACACCTCTTTTACGTCTTGGACAAGAGCTCTAAGACAGGATAAGAAAGTTTGAGTTTTCCTGATGTCGCGGCCTTGCAGGACAGTGAAAGCGGGATAAGATTGCTTTCGCGAGAGAGAAACGTTCGTAAAAAAAAAGGAAAGAAAAGATGACATATCAATTACAATTGTCGTATGTCAAACATCTGTATTCCCACACAAAACTGTTTCTCGTTTTCCCTGCGTTCACGTCGCCATTCGACCGCGGGCAAATGAGAATGCAGTATTAGCATCTGGGCGAATGAGAAGACGCTGTTCCTGCAGCCAATAGGACGTTAGATCAGGGGCCCCACGTCGTTTGTAGGGGTTGATTGGATTGTTGCAATCTTGATCTTACTGTATCTATTTTATCTAATCTCCAAATAACTTTTGAACGAACTCCAATCGATGGTTTTCTAGCTCATCGGCGATTACTTACTCTGATATACATATACATCGCGTAGCATCTGAAGCCGTTTCGCAGTGAGGTCCAAGTTGGCAATACCCTGATTATGTCCTTCGATTCCATGGTCTTTAATTGTAATTCAGGCACCCCCGGCCCTCTCGGCTAGTAGGATAGGAGGACAGCTTTAAATAAGTTACAAGTGGACTCTAGCTACAGTCGAGGACAAAATGGGATGAAATCGAAAAAAATTGGCCGAATTACAAAGACCGAACTAATGGGAACTATATATCTGTCGTAGAATGAGACATGCGAGTGTTGGTTGATAATATCAGAGAGCGAGAGAGAGAGAGGATAGGCGAAAGGGAAGTATTGGGAGTGAAGATGGAGGGCGGCGAGATCGTTTGCTTTTCTACTTGCGTTGGCAGTCAGGGAGGCGGGGCATGCTTTGTCGAACGGGGAGGCGGTGAGAGGAGAGAAAGTGAATTAGAACCTCAGCACATCGGCGAACGCTCCGAAGTACTAAGGGCTGAAATCGAACTTCCAATCAGAAACTGAATTGGAGCCAAAAGAAAAAAAAAGGATCTCAACCAACCTTGTTATGCGCGCAATACGCTCCCGGAAGAAGTCTATAATCTCTTTACTTCCCGATCGCAACGCCGAGTGGTATGGTGTTTCACCCCTGTCATTCCTTGCATTTACGTCTGCGCCATGTTCGAGTAACAGTTTCGCGATCTCGAGGTATCCACCGATCGCTGACATGCCTAACGGAGTAAAATGTCGCACCTGCCTTGCGTTCACATTCGCACCGTGGTCGATAAGTATCCGCGATACCTCGAGATGTCCAGATACTGATGCTGAGTGCAGCGGTGTCCAACCCCAGTTGTCACGTGCGTCCACTTCTGCGCCCCGCTCGACGAGCAGGTGTACGACATCGGTGTTCCCCTTGGCCGCTGCTCCGCCCAACGGGGTCTTGTTATACGCATCGCGGCTGTTGATATCTTCCCCCCGTTCGAGCAACAGCTGCACGACTTCAACGTTTCCTTCGTCCGCGGCAGTGTGCAACGAAACCATTTCTTTTTCCTTCCCATCTTCATCCACGCCGTATCGTGACTGAGCTGTGTCAAATGTAGCCGGCCGTACTTCGTTAAGAATACTAGCGTCTCCTTTATATTCGGATAAGAGCCTCGCTATCTTGACTTTGCCATTCTCCGATGCTAATTCGGCAGCAGTTTTATTTGCCTTGTTAACCAAATCGACATCCGCACCCGACCGAAGTAACAGCTTGATAACTTCCAGATGCCCAGCTTGCGAAGCGGCGTGTAACAGAGTCCGGCCCTCGCTGTCCGTGGAATACAGGTCAGCTCCGTGGTCGATTAGGAAACGGGCAATATCAGTCCTCCCGTTCCATACAGCTTGGTAAAGTGGTGTTTCTTGCCTGTCATTGGCAATATCGACACTCGCGCCATGCTGGACCAGCAATTCGGCAACATTCAGATAACCGTTGGCTGATGCTAGATGCAACGGGCTCCAGAGGTCATCGCGCTGGATATTTGGATCAACGCTATGGTCCAGCAACAGCTGAACCATGTTAAGGTGACCATGCTGTGAAGCAACGTGTAATGGAGCCTGGTTCTGGCTGTCCCGAGCCTTCAGGTCGGCCCCGCGTTCGATCAGGAAGCGCCCAACGTCGACTCCCGCGTTCCTTGATGCCAAGGCCAGTGGGGTCTCTCGAGTCCCGTTTCGAATATCGACGGAAAGACCAGTATCGATCAATAGTTGCACCACATGGAGATGTCCATTCTCCGACGCAGCGTGCAGTGGGTTCGAGTGGTCGTCGTTGCTGACATGGGTATCCGCACCGTGGTGAATCAGGAAGCGTACCACATCGAGCTGTCCGCTCCTAGACGCCAGGTGCAGTGATGTCTCTCCATTTCCGTTCCGAATGTCGACATCGACGCCACACTTTAGCAAGAATCGTACGACCTGAAGATGTCCAGAAAACGACGCCTTGTGAAATGGTGTCCAGCCTTCGTCATCTCGGGAAG
>QLOU01006253.1:0-16241 GCA_003313715.1 Russula abietina | reverse complement strand
AATAATGACCATCGCCCCGCGTTCGCTCCCTTCCCTCCAACTCTCCCTTCCCCCGTCCTCTCGTTTTCACACCCACTCCTTGCCTCCGGCCATTCCACTCCTTACACCTAGCGATTTGTCCACACGCAAGTCCAATCTGCCTTTCTCGGCCCCTCACCTCTCTCGTATGTTTTCACTCGCCATTTCTTGGCCGCTTTCGTGTACGAATGCTCTCCTAGGTGGTGAAGTGCGTGCTCAAGAAGTCCCACGCGACATAGTCATGGATCGGGATTCCGCTTTTTATGTGAGCCACTCGCGGGTTTTGAGAGTGAGTCACCCATTTTCGTCATGCTGCGTCTGCTCAAATCCATTTCTAGTTCTTCAACCTCCCGCCGCTACCGTCCGTTTTCCTTCAGGACCTCTTCCTAGATACCGCGAGAGAAAACAAGAGCGTACGAGACTATTCCACGTGCACCTTCACAAGCTCAATCTCACTTTATCGCATCCCAATGATAGCCCCTCCCCATTCCAAAGTCCCTTTGGACTCGCAGAGCTGGTTACGCAGCCATAGGCTCCATTGACGGAGTTTGGGCGGTCTTCGCCTCGCATGAAGAGGTGCGTGAAAATTGTGCACAGCCACAATCTCGTAAATCGAATCCGAAAAGGCTATGTATGCCCGTCCGTGGCGAATGCCACCGCGCGGCCTTGCGCGAAGTTATATATCGATTCCTTACCATCACATTGTTGCTTCGCGCGGCTTCGTTTCACTTTTCCATTGTCGTTTATAAATACATCCGATTGTTGACTTCGTCGTTTTCCCCGAATATTCTAGGCCCGCTCCGCTCTTACTTTGATTCTCGCCACTAGTACTGTTTCAGTTTCGCCTGCCCTTGAATCTGACTTGGAGCCTCTTCACGGCTTGCAGAGAATCCAACTTCGTGAGGTAGTATCTAATGTCCTCGGTCCTTCAAGTGTCATATCGAACTCACGGACATCCAGGCAGGTCTCCCGATGTCTATAGAGTCACCAGTACCGGCCAGTATTTCGAGACAGATAGGGTTTCTTTTGCCCTCTCGATCCATGTTACCTCAATCCCCGGATAGTGGGAAAAACATTCCCACTACTGCTCCAACTTTCAGTTTCTCTCTTTCGAGTAACCCACCCAATCCTCGGAATGGATTTCGTCTGGGAGACTGGATGTAGGTATATTGCCTTTGAGATCTGCGCAATTCTTTCATGATTTGTCTCACTTTCCGTATTTTTATAATTGTTTTGTATCACCATGTCTAAAATCGGGTCAATTTCTAGGTGTCCTTCCGCTAACTGCGCGGCTCACAATTTTGGGTGAGTTCATACGACATTCCGCTTGCCCCTATCTGGGTTTCAACACTACCTCCTATTTCCACAATGGTCTAATGAGACGTCACAGACGCAACTTTACTTGCATCGGTTGCGGTTGCCCACGCCCTTCTTCATCACACGTCCTTTCAACCCCAAGGACTTCACTCCCAACTATTAATCCCGCGCTGGTTCCGTCTCCTCGCTTCGCAGGGGCTCCAGAACCTCACATGCCCGCATCGCTATCTCACAAGATCCCACATATTCTCACACCATCAGGTCGTGCGTTCAGCATAGGCGGGAGGGTGCAGGACGTGTCCTCCGATCCTCTATATTCTTGTTTCATGTTTTGGCCAGACAACGAACCCCTTCCGGAGCAGGGACAGATACGTCCGAGTAACCTTTTTGGTGGCCCAGTACGTATAACACTGTTAGTCGTCATCAAACTTTTGTCTGATCTCACCGCGTTCTCAGCACCCTCCTATTCTCAATACA
This sequence comes from Russula abietina, assembly GCA_003313715.1. Taxonomy (NCBI): domain Eukaryota; kingdom Fungi; phylum Basidiomycota; class Agaricomycetes; order Russulales; family Russulaceae; genus Russula; species Russula abietina. The sequence continues at coordinate 14,429 of QLOU01006253.1, read as the reverse complement.
GGGAACAAAGGTCCAATCGAACACCAACCAGGTGACTGGGTTTGCAAGAAATGCAGTTATCTCAACTGGCGGAGAAGGAAAGTTTGTCAGACGTGTTATCCATGTGAGTGTTTTTATTGTCGCTGCCTGCACCGTTGTTCTTAAGGTAACTTGGAAAGATGCCGAGGGCAACGGTGACTCAATTCCAACCGCAGTTCAGGCTGACCGTATCAAGCGACTCCGCGAAGCTCTCACCGCGACACTCCCCCCCCTACCTGCAGCTCCAACCGCCGCCCGGGATTACCCTCCACAGTCTCCACACGCACAGCGCACGCATGATTGCTACTTGAATTCATGTGGATGCAGCACATCGCGTCCCTCGGTCTTGGGGAGTCGCGATCTAACTCATCTCAATGTAGAACTCGGTTCGAGATACAAAGACACTATTTACCAGACGTCCACGCCTCCCGTCTCATCAACGTATCGAGCACCTGCCCCACTTTCTTTTGACAACACATCCGGTCGCCTTCTTCCATCGTGTTTGCAGGATATTGTGCAGTCACCATCCTTATCACCCACCTCAACTACATCCGCTGACTTGTCGGTCGATGAGTACATTGCAAGTCCCGTTTCTGTACATTCCACAAGTAGCACGAAGCCATACGCAAATGGCGATCGCTTCTCAAGTATTCATCGCACGCCATCTTCTATCAGCCTGAGGTCAGGTAATATCTGGCAACTCGACGGGGAAGAGTGCAAAGCACTTTCCAATTCATTATCACCTAGTGAAACCTCACGCGTCTGACGCCCGGTGGCTGTTGTCGCAAGTGAAGCGGATACGGCCTTCGTTGGAAATCTTGTAACCTCCTTGAACTTGCCTAACTTTGCTTGCTCCAACGACGACGCCTGTCGTGTTTGCTTGTCGCCCATATATTACATTACGTATTGGACGGTTCGAAGGATGGATATGAAAAGCGCTATTACGCTTTTGTGACTCCCTACTTAACATACGGAACAATGTACTCACTCACCATCTTAGATCATGCCTGCGCAGGCCGGTGTTCTATATCTAGAAAACAGAGTGAATCCTACACTATGTGCTTCCTCTAGTTGCAGCCGTGTCAATAATACCCTGGTAGGATTGAAATTTCCAACTATGGGCCGGAATATTTTTTGATGTTGTGACTTGAGCCTCAGTTACTGCACAGTGGGTACTGTGGCTTCGCTGCAAGCCGCTCGTAAGCCAGGCGGACCCCAAATGGGTAGTCCAAGCGCATCTTAGTGGCCGGAAGGAGTTGGGCGTTGACAATGCCATCCACTTTTTGGTGCATACTGCACTGCATTCTGCTCATGTGTCTGTCAGTCCTCACATGGCCTCACAGCACAAACTGGTATCGCGTGCCCCTCTCTCTGTTTCCGTCCTCTTTCTGTCAGTGCAATTTGTCGCTCTTATAACCACCACACTACCACACTACCAATTTATGCTGTGACCACATCTGTGCCAAACCCGGCATCGTGTTCAAGTCCTACTAAAGTAAAACATGAAATGTGATGAAATTTGCTACAGACTAGCACCAACAGGGAATAGTGTTCGGTTAAAACAGAGCACTCTATACTGTAGTTCATCACAAAAAAAGTCTAAACCTTATAAGACCTTATATTTCCTACAAGTGCTTTAAATTGGTAAAATTCATAGCTAAGATTATGATGGTCCTCATTTTCAACATAAGGCCTTTTAATCTTTTAAAAATGCCATGAAAAAATAACATAAAATTCTAATAATTCTAATGCATTATGGCCATTATAATGCATTATAATGGGCTTTTGAACATTTTATTTTTCACAATGAATTTTAATGATTAAAAGGCAAGGCCAATCCAGATATACAAACGACATGAGTCCCTTAACTCTACCTCCTATTGGTTCCCTGTTGGAAGCAAACTGGGATATGTGATTGGACCAGATGCAAATAATAGAGAGCCATTGGCTTGACAATGTTGAGAAATCTCCCAAAATGGGAAGACAAACGTGAACTTGTGTGATGTTTGTTGAGGGGCTAGCTGCCCATGTGTGCAGCTGGCCGCTCCGCCGCTGAGTTAGTGCCATTACATAGTATATATATGATGTATGTGACAGGGGTAATATACATACGGAGCTTCTGTGACTCTCTCACAGACACCCACTATCACCTATTTGGCTATCCATTCCCCTTATCAGTCCATCAGGTTATGGGCCCTGCGCCCTAAATCTTATCTCATACACATACTTGCATACACACATGCTTCACTTGCCAATCGCTTAATGCGACACATACGCACCTCATCGACAACCAAAAGTACCCCTGACCCCTATGGCAGATATACAAGATGAAGTAGTCGATCCGCAGGACGCCTCAGAGAATGAGGAGGCTGCTGCCCAGGAGACGGCAGCAAAAAAGACTAATAAATTGTCTATAATGGAGATTCGTGCTGATAAGAGCATCGGTGTATGCAACATCAATGAACCCCTAAATGAGAATAACTACGCAGACTGGAAGAGGAGGATCATCCCCCTTCTAGATCTTTGCAAGGTAATGGGTTACATCGACGGATTGATCCCTATGCCCAACCCCAAAAAGAGCCCCAAGAGCGTGGCCAATTGGCGTAGCAATAATAAGCTCACCAAGGTTCTTGTTCTTAGGAATGTTGCAAAGGCTCAGATCTGCCACGTCGATTAGACGCAGTCAGCTAATGATGTATGGAGGCAGCTCATCAAGCTGTACTAGACTACTGGATTCCATATGGCTACCAAATACATGCAGGATCTATTCCTAATGCAGGTGTCGGAGGACAAAGACATTCCCAACTTCATGAACTGCATGAAACTCCAGGTCGATGAGATCAACACGATGAGATCCAAATTCAAAATCAGCAACAATATATATTGCGCTATACTCTCACAGGCTCTGCCTGATAGCTGGAGGAGCTCTCTCGAGAGCATCATTGGTCCCCAATTCTTCAGTGTTGACAATGATGATGATGATGAAGATGACTCTAAAATAAATATATTGGAGTTCCAGAGGAAGCTCAAGTAGGGTTCGGCACGGGTATGGGACGGGTCACAAACATTGACACTGCACCTGTACCCTCAAACACCATACCCTAAAGGGTACATATACACACCGTACCTGCCATCCAAAGGTTTCAGTACGGTTTGAGAGTTTGTCACAGTGTGACGATAACTCGCTGAGGGTATAGGGGTTTGCTACTACAACTTGTGAGTTTACAAGGGTTTTTGTCCTACACTCAGTTATGACAAATAAATTATATTACTGTATATTCTTTATTGGGTTTTACTCCTACAAAATTACAAGTCTACAACATGAGTGAAAGGGCCATGTGTTGTGGTTTTGATGGAGGCCGAGTATTGGTGGAAGAGCCTTGACTCAGGCTTGACCTCATATATCTCTGGTGAATCGGGCTTGCTAAATTAAATTTCTCATTGATGCTTGTTATTTTCCTGACTTGTGCCTGAGTGGTTTGATAGTGAGATGGTCAAGATATGGGCATGGTTATTGTTACAGGCAGTTGCATGTGTCTTCCAAGTTGTCTGGTCTGGCGTTGCCTGAAGTGGCAGTGATTACAGGTGCGACTGCAGATTCACTCTTATTCACTCTTATTAACTCAAGTTTAATTTGTGTGTAAATATGTTTATTCCCAGCTAAGACATGTATTCTTGGAAAGTACATGATACAATACAGCTATGGACATTTCAAGACTCTTCCTCTGGTCTGTGTGAGCGTGTGCAGTGTCGTTATGCATGTGTGTACACACGCCATGGATTGGGACGCTGGCAGCCATCGCCACCACGCTCCCAACATGAGTTTGGTGGTACCACAGTCGGAGGCTGATGGGACATCCATGGCATGGGGGAGACAACGATTTGAGTTGCACTTGTTCGGGTTGTGGCTTGTGTGCCCATTCAGTCGCTTGCTGTGTTTAAGGAATATGCGTGATCTGTCTGTCGATGGCAGAAAAGTCAGTGCGTCGCATGGGGTACTCACCCTGGGTGGCCTGAGAGACTTTTGTCGTTGCAGCTCTGTGAGTGCACTTTTCATCCCATGTTGCCTAGACAGAGTGTCACCGAAGACTTGAAGCTTGAACAACTTGTTGACTGGCGCGCTGATGCACCTACAATGTCCTGTATGTGTAGGAACTCGCTGTAGAGTCGCTGTGGGACAGAGGTCAATACACCAAAACTCCTCTACTTGCTGCTAGACTCTGGTGCTGCCTAGTATGGTCTGGTGGGGTCCTCCGACGATGGCCCTAGCCTGGGGAAACTTCTCCAATGACTTCTGAGTGACGCCGAAGCTTTTTACCGCCAGGCCTGTGTGACAAGGGGAGGAATGAAAGAGATGAGTGGGAAATGAGTGGGGAGTGTCTGGAACTTTTGCTGGCTGAGTGGCGAGGCTCTCTGATGCAAGGGGAGACCTCCTAAAGAAAGCTCCGAACAGAGGGAAAGGAAAGGAAAGGGGAAATCATCCACTAGTTGTCTCTTTTTGTATCTACACAAGGGCGCTCTTAAATACCTTTTACACAAGTCCCAGCGCTTCGGCACCTCTCCGGTGCTCTGGCGCCGCTTAGTAGCAACCCTGACCATGCCCTAATGCCGCCCTGACACCGCTCTGATGCTGCCCTGACTCCAACTTCACCAGAAAACACCCTATTCCACCGATATGACCTTTGCCATGTATCCCCTGCATGTGGCCAATGCTAGGCCTGTTCCTTCTGCAATTTGGGGAGTTAGTCCGGTCACTGGGGGCCGCTGGATCAGCCCGACGCCACTGCACTTCGCCGCTTTAGGGTAGGCTTGAGTTGTACTTCAGTGATAGGATGATTGGCCATGCCCCTAGGTCATCTTCTAGTAATCTTTCTGTCACTCTGGAGTGCTGGATGCTTCTGCCTGTCAGTCCGACCACTGTGGCCGATCCATCGGCCCGATCTGGCGCTGCTTCGCTGCTTTCCTGCACTCAGACAGATACCTAGCGTATTAGCACTTTCACCAATCACCCCATCAGGCTGAAGGTTCGATGGGAGGGCATGGGGTAACTTGGCATCGTCTGCCTGGAAGTGCATGCGTACGATGCCTGTGGGAGTGTGTGCCTCATTGCTGTGCGTATGCATGTGGCGTCGTCTGCCTGAGCACCTGTGTGTGCGTGTGCCGTGCAATGGATGCTTAGGATGGGTGCAGGCAATGTGGCATCGCTCTGCCTGTGTGCATGGGTAGTGTCATCTTGCATGCATGTGATGGAAGCCTCAGGTGGGTGTGTGGATTTGTCGACTGTGACCATGTTTCAGGAGGTGGCTTTGCAAAAAGAGGGGGGAATGTTGTGGTGGTCAAGGTGTTGTATTGTATTCTGGTGAGACCGTTTCTGAAAGCAATAGACGAAGGGGAGGATGGTGGGAGAGGGAAACAAAAGAAGAAGATCATAGGTCTGTTTATGCTGGGCACAGTAGTGGTATGCTGGTAGAGAGGCCTTCTTGGCGATGACTTGCTTTCGATGAGTGGTGACTGTGGTGTGAGCGTGACCATAGAAAATCCTGGTGCGTGGGGGGTGAGAATGCAAGGAAGTGGCACTGTTAACGGTGCCACTGTGTACACATGTACGATTTGTCATGCATTGTCACGAGTTTGATGACCTGGGATATCAAGAAGAAAAAAAGAAAAAAAAGAAAACAAACAAACTACAAAGCCTGAGCAGGCTGACAAGTGTTCATACTCATAAACAAACCCCTTACCTGCAGTAACGGGTCATGGTATAGCAAGGGTATGGAATCCTAACACCGTACCCTCACCTGCATGACCCGTGACTGTGACACCATGGTGTGACACTAACCTGTGACCATCCCTAGTTGTGTAATTACATTTCTTTCATTCTTTGGAATAAATCGTTGCTTTGAAAGGTATTCATCATCGCTTTTATTCTGTTCTTACAGAGCAAGTTGTGCTTTGTGATGGTTCTGTGTGTTTGGTGTCCACATTCAGGTGTTTTCTGTGGAGGCGTCCACTCTTTCATGGAATACTCCTTCTTGCCAATCAATTTCTGGGTTAGCAGCAGCAAAGAAGGGCATTCCAAGGATTATGGAATCACTTCCTAAGTTGATAATGTAGAAGGTTTGTGTTTTCTTCTTTCCTTCATATTCGACATTGAGGGTAATGCCATGGGTGACATCTTCAATGTTATTTCTTGTTCCATCTACATTTCGAATGATCTTAGGCTTCTTAAGATGATGTTTGGGAATCTTGTAACGATTGACAATGTATGGAGCGATGAAATTGTTGGTTGCACCACTATCTAGTAGCGCAGTAACTTAAGAGCGTAGATACTTTGAACTTAAATGGACTTTGGTTTCGATTGATCTTACACGTTGATACGCCTAACTCGCCCTGTACGCATAGAAATGAGTCTAGGAGCTCCTGGGTCCGCTGGGCGATCCCAAACCTAACAATACTAAAAGGGGGACTCGCCGGTATCGCCGCTGATACGCTGCCGCTATGCCGCTATGTTCCGCCGCTGACCGGTCTCGATCGACCGGTGTGTCCGCTGGGTGAACTCCTCGAGAGTTCCGCTGTGTGCCGCTTGCCAGGCCGCTGTTTCACCGCGTAGTATCGATATGGACAAGAGATGATAAGGAAAGGGAAGGGAAAAGGAACGCGAACTTGAGTCGAAACGGCGCTCTTTAGTAAACTTGTAGCTCCTCGCCCGTAGCTGTTTTGTCTAGATACATGAATTCTACTCTATATACTGAGTCTTACGCCGCACAGACCCTCTCTTATTCTTGCCGTCGCAGGTGGGATCTCACTGTCTCGATCCACCCACCGCCGGTCCATCCGCGCCGCGCCATCTTCCTGGTGATCCGTCTAGTCTTGTCTTTGTTGGTCAGCGCTTTGCCGTGAGTGAGCTGCGTCAGCAGTTGACTTGGTTACAAGTCCCTTCGAGTTTGCACCGCTTCTGGTATTTTGCCGCGCGGCAGGTTTCGCCGCCGCTGCTCGTAGTTGAAGTTCTTCGTGTTGTATCTTGCATGTTGTGGTTATGGCCGTGCCCCTTTGGACCGCTGTGACCGGTGAGTTTCAGAGATTTAGCCCGGCACTCGTGGCAGCTGACTTCCTCTCCTCATGCCTCCGACCGGTCCGCTGCTTTCCGCCGCCGCTTTCCACGCGCACATACAAGTACCTCGTGCATCAGCGTGGAATGAATACGGCCTCATTGGACACTGCCCTTAGCATGGCCGTTAGCGTAGGGCTCATTGAAAATTTATGTTCAGGTGCTTCATTTCTTCAAGCCATTTCTCCTTCTCTTTTGGAGTGAACTTTGCAGTTCATGCAGCAAGGCTTGGTATGTTGGTTGAGTCATCGCTTTTGTTGTCAGTGTCCTGATTGACTTCTTCGATCGTGGCCATTCTAGCTTGGCCAAATTATCTTGACTTATCAAATAAACTTTGATTTGCAATCTTGAATGTGTTTAGATTGCTGTTGCCTGTGTCCTCGAGCATTGAAGTTGCCTGGTGGTTTGTATTGTGACTTCTTCTTGTTGGGACAATTTTTCACCATGTATCCTTGCTTAGAACATTCATACCATCGTCCTTCCAACTTGTGTCGCTTTTTATCTTCAGTAGTGTAGGCTCGATTGACTTGTGTAAAGACTGGAGGGTCAACGTCCATTGCATCGCTGTTCCTCTGGTGTCTGCCATTTCCATTATAGCAGGATGTAACCCACTTATAGATGTGTCGTCCAGTGCCCATCATGGCATTGTTGAATGCTTCTTTTTGTAGCACTTCTCTGGCGGCTTGTTGCCATTGTGCCATGGTGTCAGGGGCTGGTCCTGGTCGATTGAGAAGGGCTTTCTTAAGATCGTGTGGCAATCCTCTGAAGAAGAAGTGGATTAGCTCGGCTGCATCTTGATTAAAGCCTGTCTTTCGTGCAAGATTCTTGAAAGTGGCTATGTAAGTGTCAAGATCGTTCTTGTACATCTTAAGTTGCGTCAACTTCTGATATGAGAACTGCTTCTCAGTGGTGTCTGTGAATGCAGTTTCGAATGCAATGTGAGTGTCCTCTCAGAGAACATCTTGATCTCGTCCAATTGCATTAGGATTTGTTGCGCTAGTTCTGTTGTGCAGATCATTGACTTGTTTATTCACCCAATTGTCCACATTTAATCCTCTAATGAGTGATAGACAGTATAAGGTGCGATAATAAGGTGTCGCCATTATCTCATGTCCTTCATTAAAGCCCCAAAAGACATTAAACTGTTGCATAAAGGCTTTGCTCTTCTTTCGACTTCCATTGAAGATAGTGGGTGGAGTGCCTCTGAGCTTATCAGTGCCTTGTCCTGGTGCTGGTGCAGCGGGCGCAGCAGGAGCAGCGGCGACTTGCTATTGCATCTGTTGTTGCACTTGTTGTTGTTGTTGTTGTTGTTGTGCAGCCATAACTGGTGCTGGTAACTGTGGTATAAATGGTTGTGCTGTAATTGGAGGTGGTGGTGGTATGTTTAGTTTGAATCCTACTGCTTGTTCAACTAAATGTAGTATGCTGGTTGATCTGGTGTGAGAGGATTCTCTGGCTCTCTGTCTTGGATGTCTAGTATGTTCTCTAGTACTACAGCTAAGACATGCTCTTGTTGCGGTTCGAGAGGTGTATCTGGTGCGTGTGTAGGTACTACTGTGCCTGATGCTTCTTGTTCAGGTGAGTGGATGATCCTGATCCTGATTCAGAATCAGAATCAAATAAAGGTGTGGTGGTTTGTGTGGTGACAAAAGGTGAGATCTGAGGATTTTGTGTTGAAAAACTTGGGAGATTCTCTATTTGTACTTCAAGTGTAGTTGCGGATGTAGATACTACTACTTGTGTCGATGTAGATGCTACTAATGCTTGATCTGGCTGGTATTGAGGTTTGTGCGATCTCCAATATCCAGTGCCTTGATCAAAGTGTGGGATTTAATCTTTGTATGTGGTGAAATATTCTCCTTGTGCTCGAAAAAGGTGGTGCCAATGATTGTCAATGAATTCAATGGGTCTGTATTCTTTAAACTGTGGATGCCAAAGATAGTATCTTTCTTCTCTTGGATTTTTGTGTTCTCTCCAAACTACTTGTCCTATAATGTGTAGTGATAGATCGTGTGAAGTTCTTTTATGAACTCAAGAGATTAAATCTGGGTAATTTGGGTCAAGTGGTCATGATAATGATGCTGTGTTGACTCCTATACAAGGCCTTCAGTGTTGAGGGCCTTCATCAGCAAAACGTTGAATCGCTTTAAAATAGCTTTTTTTGCCTTTTTTTGCCTTTAAATGCTTGAAAAAGCATTTCAAGGGAAAAAGTTGCCTCAAGTTGTTACAGAGTACATTGTCTCTTGAAAATGTTGTCAGATTCTCTTGGAAATCAGGCCTTCTTGAGGTCCATTTCCAAGATAAATCAAGAAACTCAATAATTCAAGGCTTTCAAGAACAGTTGCATAACCAAAGAACATCAAGAATCATCAAGTTAAAATTCAACACTTCAAGCAGCAGAAAGAGTACTACATGTGTCATAGTATGTCTCCACTACTAAATCTAAATCTAAGCAGTCCTCCATTGCACCAAGCCAATATGATCATCTGCCAATGACTCTCATCCTCAATATTGACCACCCCCCAACAGTTTTTCCATCTGCATACTTAGTGACATTAATCAATGATACAACTGAAACATACCCGGATGAAATACAAGCAACTGTGGACATGTGCACAGTGGCCTTTTCCTTCGCCTTGCCCAAAATGTCTTGCCACATGACAATGGACGAGTTGATGCCGCAGCCCTCCTTGAAAAGCGTGCAGACGGTGCGGCCAGAGCCCTTGGGAGCGACACCTGTGACGGGGATGATGTTGACGTCCTTTGGGGCACAATGTTGGTATCACTGCAGTCCCACCGCCGCCGTTGTTGTTGTTGTTGTCGCCGTTGTACAACCCTTGGTGTGCAAGCGGGTCCGGCCCAGATACGGTAGGTAACGCTGGCTGAACGCTGACCCCTGCGATTGTGTTGGCGTCGCAGTCACCGCCGTAGACCCCTGTTTTGTTGTAAATGCAGACGAAGTTACAGATGAAGTTGTAGATGTAGTCACAGGTGCGATTGGACCCCTGATCTCAAACTCCTCCAAGGCACCGCGCTTCGCCGACGTCGTCGGTGCCATGGATGGGACTGGCTTAGAGAGTCTTGCCCTTGGTGATGAGTGGCGCGAGTCACGACCACGTCGCAGATTGGGTGGCATCAGAGAGCACTGGATGGCCTCCTCAATGGGGAACAGCGTCTCTCCAGGCACCTTTAATCGAAATAGATCGCCTGAGAAAGAAAACGAGTGTCAGCATATTGCTATAGGGCGAAAGATGCATGCGCGAACGTACCCAACCATCATCTGGTGCTTGTTTCCAGCTCGCAGTTTTCGTGAACACCAATGATAATGTTCAGGCCATTGTCACGAGCGCTGAGGCCCTGTCCGTGGCCCTGCAAGCCATAGCTGATGAGGGCTAACAATCACGCATAGCCATGAGCTTCTTGCAAAGGTATGCGCTGCACGCCTGCACCGGTCCTTGATATATTTCACAATTGGGTCAGCTTTTCATGTGACAGAAAAAGGAAAAGCGACACTTGCCAATTCTCATTGTTAACTTGATCACCATAACCGGGAGTATCCACGATGTTAAGGCGCAATCACGCCCCATTGTCCATAATGACTACATTGAGGCCTACATGTAAGTGGCGTCGCCGACACGCAAAAACCTCAAGAGGCGGTGGAGGAAATACCGCACCACGAGACCGTCTGAATCTCCGTGGTCTGACGCACAGGCTCATCAGCCTCATGTCTGCCCTTTGAGTCGATGGGTGTGACGCGAAAATAGTGTTAATGATGGTCGACTTTCCCAGACCAGTGACCTAGTAAACATAGACCGATGGATTGGATATCGCTTGTCTACGCTCCACGCAATGCCTGCTTGAGGATACTAGAGGTTGTGGAGGGGGATGGAACATACCGACAACTATTACATTGAATTGGAAACTGCACTTGAGTAGTTTATGCTCGATTTGTCGGGTAATCAAGTCAAAACCAGCGTGAGAGGTACCGAGAATTATTTAGCGTCTACAGTGGCCATTGGTAGCATAACTGTCAATGGCTAAAAAGAAAGAAGGGAGCAAGGTAGCCAGAGCACTGAGTAGGAGAAAAGAACAGTACTAGTGACAGGTGTGATACGCTTCTACGCCAGATGATGTCCCTGTTTTGGCACCACAAATCACAAACCGAGGTTCTTTGACTCGGGTAGGCCTGTAGACAGTCCTCTGGCAAAGCAACCAGACCTCAGGACCGATGTCGCGCACAAATTTTGATAAGCGGTGGAGGCAGAGCTGCGGAGGATGGGCTGGTTCCGGGCTGCAGTGCGAGAGGATGGGCTGGAATATTGAGCCGGAGACGGTGCTGGTGGAACAGAGCCACTCCCCGGCATGAGTTAGTGGGGTGGCAGTCGTAGCTGGTGGATTAGGATTGACTGAAGTTGTGGTAACGCTAGGGGGTGATGCGACTTGCGATGCGACTTGTGATGCGACTTGCGAGAAACGTGTGCAAGTTGGATTTCCCACACGACCACGTGATACGGTGATGCGCGAGGTACTCGTATGTGCGCGTGGAAAGCGGCGGCGGAAAGCGGCGGACCGGCCGGAGGCGTGAGGAGAGGAAGTCAGCGGCCACGAGTGCCGGGCTAAAATCTCTGAAACTCACCGGTCACAGCGGTCCAAAGGGGCACGGCCATAACCACAAACATGCAAGATACAACACGAAGAACTTCAACTACGAGCGGCGGCGGCGAAACCCGCCGCGCGGCGAAATACCAGAAGCGGTACAAACTCGAAGAGACTTGTAACCAAGTCAACTGCTGACGCAGCTCTCGACGGCGACAGTCCACTCACGGCAAAGCGCTAACCAACAAAGACAAGACGGATCACCAAGAAGACGGCGCGGCGCGGATGGACCGGTGACGGATGGATCGAAGCGGCGAGATCCCACCTGCGACGGCGAGAATAGGAGAAGGTCTGTGCGGCGTAGGACTTAGTATATAGAGTAGAGTTCGTGTATCTAGAGAAAGTCAGTTACGAGCAACGAGCTAGGGGCTACAAGTTTCCTACAGAGCGCCGCGTCGACTCGAGTTAGCGTCCCTTTCCCCTCCCCCTTTCCTTTTCATCACTTATCCATATCGATACTACACGGCGAAACAGCGGCCCAGCGAGCGGCACACAGCGGAACTCTCGAGGAGTTCACTCAGCGGACAAAACCGGTCGACCGAGACTGGTCAGCGGCGGAACATAGCGGCATAGCGGCGGCGCACTAGCGGCGATATCGGCGAGTCTCCCTTTCCGTATAGTTAGGTTTGGGATCGCCCAGTGGACCCAGGAGCTCCTAGACTCGTTTCTACGCGTACAGAGCAAGTTAGGCTTATCATTTTGGTGGCCAACGTGGGGAGGTCGGAATAACAGTTTAGATTCCGGTCTCAGCTCTACAGACATTCCGTGCAACGCGAAGAAGCGTCGGCGCAGCCTATACAACGAACTGGTCGACGCCGGAGAAGAACCGGATCACCTTTACATTCCCGGTACTTACTCACCGATCGACACCGCGACTCCTAGTACCATCCCATCAGACCTTAGCGACCTTAGCGAGCCCGCTTCACCAGCAGAACCTTCCGCCGAGGAGGAACCTCCTCAGCGACCCTCTCGCTTAGCGGTACTGTCCCCGAAAGGCGCTACCACTCGTTCTAGATCTAAGGCGAAAACTGCGCTCAGAGCACAGATAGCTCAGGCTTTTGCATCAGGATCTTCGCCGCTCGTTACACACCAGCCAATCGCAGCGGCTTCTACTTCACAATCTACCGATCCCACTTCCGTTCCACTCCCTCCTTCGCCGACGACAACCTCGACTACTATCATTTCCAACTCAGCTTCAGCGGCGGCAACTATAACAATGGCAGCCGTAATCCCACCACAACAAGCGGCAGCACCGGCAGTACCGGCAGCACCAGCACCAGCGCCAGCGCCCATACAGATGCAGGTCCCAGTACCGGGTAACCCTGCGGCGTTCGCCAACTTACCGGCTTGGACAGAGCGCTCGGCGCCCAGTTTCGACGAATCACAGCCAGAAGAACTGGAGCGATACTTCGCTGATCTACAGATCCTTCTGGACCGATACAACGTACAAGACGCGGCCGGATGCAAACAAGCGGCGGTTAAGTACCTAAAGATCCGAGTCGAGAACCTCTGGAAGACGACCGAATCCTGGACTAACCCAAACAGCACTTATGAAGAATTCAAAGCGGAAATCTTCAGGCTGTACCCGGGCGCCGCCAGCGACCGCACCTATACCATCCAGGATCTCGACATGGTGATCGGGCACTACGCCCGTACAGGCATTTGGAACGGCACCGACCTCGGCGACTATCACCGGTGCTTTGTCTTGATATCCCGATACCTCATGGCTAGGAACCGCATCTCGACCCACGAACAGTCTAGGTGCTTCTTCCGAGGATTACAGCCGGCGCTCGAAGATAAGGTTCGGCAGCGCTTACAGCTGAAATTCGTCGACCATTACCCGGACGACCCTTACGACTTGGACAGCGTCTACGACGCGGCTAACTTCGTCCTGACCGGATCAGCGGCGTTAGGACTTGGGGTACCAGCGACAAATGGCGCTTCACACGGCAGAGGTTACACTCAGCCACCTGACCCCAATTCAGCGAAAATCGAAGCTCTCACAGCAGCCGTCGCTTCGTTAAGCGACCTGGTCAAGAACCAAATGAAGGCACAGGGCGGACAACAGCAGCAGCAGTCATCAGCACCACCGAGACCACCTCGACCGACCGGAGCTGCAGCGACCGGAATGAGCGCACCTAGCACGACAGCCTGCAACTTCTGCGGCACGCCCGGTCACTTCATCCGCGAATGCGAGGCGGTCACCGACTACACGCGTGCAGGCAAGTGCAAGCGCAGCCACGACGGAAAGGTCGTACTCCCCTCAGGCGCTATGGTCCCTCGCAGCATCACCGGCGCATGGCTCAAGGACAGAGTCGACGAATATCACAGACAGAACCCCGGACAAATGGCCGCTCAAATGCTGTTCGAAATAGCGAACGCGTGCGAGAAAAGCCAGCCCACGTATAGGTTCCCCGCCGGACAAGTCGACCAGTACTTTGCCGAAGAAGCGGCGCGTGCCTACGCTATGACCCGGCACTCTCGACCTCGCCCAGAAGTAGTCATCTCGACTCGACCACAGCGACACGCTCCCTGTAACAGGCCGGACACCAACTCCGGCGGCAGCAGCAGAATCACGCCACACATACCAGCGCACATCACGGAGGAACCAGAGCCGACAACGCCAGAACCGTCCACTTCCAAGAAAGGG
>QLOU01006242.1:0-10244 GCA_003313715.1 Russula abietina | reverse complement strand
TACACCATCAGAGTCAACGGTATATAGGTCACCATTACCGTGGTGGGAGCGAACGGTTGTGGAAAGTCTACTGCAATTATGAAAGGCCTTAAAGCATACAAGCTCGCGGAGCCCGTGATGACCATGGACTGCCCCGAGGATGATGCTCTACTCCAATGTGGGTATACAGGCTTGTCCAATCGGACCATGTAGCTAATCCCTCATCATACATAGATACTCTTCGAGAGGGAAAGGTATCGGATGAACAGGGGGCCGGAGCGGTCCTTGATGTTCTAGAGGTTGACAGTGCAGTCCTCAAAGCACGTCTGGAATCCGGCCACGAGGCGTGGCCAGAGTGGGCCCCGAAATTAGATGGTGTAATTGTGTGCTGTGACGTGTCAGGGAAGGATTCTTTTGCAGAGATCGAGGACCTCCTACGTCAGTAATTTTCCATCAGTGCCGCTTGAAAACTAACTGTTGGATAGCGGCGTTCCAGGAAGCAAGGCTTCCAATAGTGGCAATCGCTTGTAAGTGCGACCTTGACAACGTTCTGGATCTGAAGAAGCTCCATGACCGATTGACGAGGCTGGACATCGGCCTTGTTAAAGTCACGATCTCCAATGAGGGAGGAAAGAACCGTCTTCGCCTAGCTTTTGACTGGCTATTGAGGGCAATAAGTCACAATCGACGTCCGTCCAGTTAGTTTTCCTAACTGGGGTCACCAGTTCTGATTCATTGGTATTTTTTCTAGGTACGAATCCCACTGGCGCTTCTAATTACCAAAATCCTGCTTCTCCAGAGGTTCTTACTACACCACCACCCTGGGAGATACCACGTTCAGATACCGCAACGCCCACTGCCGCCGCGATGCATCCGTCGTCCGACCTCTCCAATGTCCCACAGTCTTCCGATACACGTCCTGTCACACCCACGCATGATCCAAAATCTTCAACACAAGGTCGGATTACGGGCGATTCACCTGCGTCTGGAACAGAAGCCATCGCACTCGACCGCAACGAGTCACAGGATTCCGTTGACTTGGAGTCCAGTCTCACTGCTGTCTCGTTACAGGCAGATACTTCGGGAACGGAACTTTCTGGTTTGAACGACAGTACAGAGCCTGCGGACGATATGCCTGAGGAGCGTTCTGGCATTGCCAGAGGAATCAGGTGATTACTTGGTTCTTCCTACGTGTGAAACGCTTAACAGTGTCTTGATCTAGCAACACCCAATATGTGCCTTGGTGTACATTGGATGACCTTCTGGATAAGCTTATTTTCTTGGCAGTTAGTGGCGACGGTGGGTACCAGTTTGCAGTGCATTAATGAGTTACCAACAGGAAAACTATAGATTGGCCATTCATTTCACATTTTTTGCTTACTTATCGACGATTTGCAAGTCCTCGGAGTGTTGTTCTAACCTTGCA
Organism: Russula abietina; assembly: GCA_003313715.1. NCBI lineage: Eukaryota > Fungi > Basidiomycota > Agaricomycetes > Russulales > Russulaceae > Russula > Russula abietina. Next base: position 8,839 of record QLOU01006242.1, on the reverse strand, counting down.
AAAACGCATGCGCCAATTAGATCAAAGCTCTGATGATCCTATGTTTTCGTGTTATGCTCAGATGAGGTACTGCAAGTACTTGTGCTAGTGGTCTGCACCTGCTTACACAACTTTTCGCAGAGTATGTAATCTTCTGGAGGCGTGGATCCAGGATTATCCCCACGATTTTGCCGTCGGCGCAGCGGCAGACGCACTCAATGCGTTGGTCAAGTCTATCGTCACCAAGACGCACCTCCTCCACTATGGATCCGATCTGCTTCCCTTTCTCGAAGGACGCCCCTTACAGGACAAGGATGCTTCGTGGGCACTGAAGGTAGATGAGCCTACGGCCGAGGGTGATGAGCCATATAGCTTCTCCGAGGATGATGACGATGTCGTCCTGTCGTTAGAAGCTTGCACAACTCACACCCAGGTCTCGGAAGATGCAAGCATTACTCAATTGTTGGGTCCTAATAGAGAACGTAAATCCAGCCTTCCACTCAGCGCGCGGAGTAACGGGACGACGTCGAGTGAACATGTCGATAGTGTGAAGGAAATTCTCAAATGCTTGCTTACCGCATCTGCAAAGTTGAGTGGTTTTGAACCCCAGCACGTTGCTGAGGAAATCACAAGAGTTGGGAAATTCCATTTCTTGCGGATTGAGGTACGAAACATTGACAATTTCCGGTGGCGTCGGCGTTTACCCATTTATTCCTAGCCTCGGGACTGGTTGAAACATGTAATGGTTTCTGGGAAGAAGGATCCTGAGACTGATTCTATCGCGCGTTTCAATGGAGTGTGCGAACACTTGGCAGATTGGTACGTTTCTGATTCGTATGACATGTTAGTGCTGCTCATTATGGTACCAGGGTTGTTTCTTTGATTTTATGCCACGACAAGCCTAAAAACAGAGCGAGGCAAATCGAGAAGCTAGTTGAGATCGCCGAAAAGCTGAGGGCACTCAACAACTACTCTGCACTGCGAGCATTCGTAGCAGGGATCAATAATGCTACGTATCCAGGGGATCCGGCCATTGCCAGGTTCCAAGAGAACAACCCTAAATCACACAAAAATCTTCAGTCATGGGAGTTACTTTTTCACTCAACCGGCTCACATCGCTCTTACCGGATGGCGCTCCGAAATTCAAAGGGACCTGTTATCCCTTCCTTGTGAGTGAAACCCGACAACCTTGTTCCGTCGATTCACCAGGATGATAGGGAGGTACATTTGTCTGACCTCATCCGAGCGCACGTTGGCAACGGCGATTTTCACCCAGATGACCCTTCAAAAATTCACTGGGCCAAGTTCAATATGATGGGCAGGTTCGTTCATCTCGTTAAGCAATATCAACTGCGGTCTGGCAACGCAGACGATGGTTATTGGTTCGAGGAGCGTCCAGAGCTACACGAAATCTTGAATGTCCCAATCATGGATAGCGAGGTGAGTTCTGCACGCGTCTGATATCCAGTATGTTAACCTATCCCTACCAAGATGCAACTGTCACGAATCTCCCCTCCACCAGACGGCGACGAATACAACGACCGACCTCACCTCCCACGCACTATGTCGCGTGATCACCAAGACCGGCCGAGTAGAGATGCCGCACTTATCCGTAAGCTGATGTTTTGGGTGTAACAATCTGCATATACCTTTTCTGCCATTTATTGCACGTCCACACGTCATTTATTGTCAATAGTTAAACGTATACTCTCTGCTTTGGTCTGTTATCTAGAATACCCTGCACATTATATATTACCATTCACTGGCTTTCTGTTGTCAATAATAAGCATATAGTCCGACTTGCTAAGTGAAGGTCTTAACTTTGACATGCCATTACTGTAGCGAGGTTCCATCCTACTCCGAGTGCAACAGACTGAGCGCCAAGTTCCGGCCGGCTTTTCTCGAAATAATCCACCTTCCTCTACTCTTTGTTTGGCTCTATGAAGTTCAACACCATAGCCAAGGCAGGGATTATGTCTCATCTATTGAAAGGCGCTCACAGGGCAGCGTCGACTCTGGGTTCTGGTCGTGCTCAACTGCTGCAGAAGAAACATGACGATATTGTAATCACCTTTGTGAAGCGCACTGCGATGGGAAGAGCAAAGAAAGGGCAGCTCAAGGACATATCAGTCGACGAGCTGCTTTACAGCCTATTCAAAGTACGACTCCGTTGTTCCTCTTCTTTACATCAACCATATCATAATTTGAATACCAAACGCACAGGCTACTCTGGAAAAAACTAAATTAAATCCGGCGTCGATTGATGATATTTGCGTAGGTACGGATATGTGCTTCATCTTTTCCTTAGATCGCTTGCGTATATATCGTGTGGATGTGCAGGAACCTGCCATCCACCCTCGCCTTTATATGTCTCTCGTGCTGCTGCGCTGGCGGCTGGAATCCCCGACAGCGTCCCAGTCTCTACCGTCAATCGGCTTTGCTCCTCCGGGCTTATGGCTATTAGGAATATCGCGCACAGCATTCGTGCAGGGGAGATATCGCTCGGTGTAGCAGTTGGAGTGGAAAGCATGTCTGTCAAGTCAGTTCTAGTCGCCGTTTGATACTGTACTCGCGACCTCCGTCGGTTCTTATCTTTCTCGTTTACGTACTAGTCCCCGCCCCACTCCCGTGGTAGTGGATACTGTTGGCGCAAACCCACAAGCGCACGACTGCATCCAGGTGCGTTCACTCGAGGTGGTGACTTGCCCCGATTTGTATGACGATTGTGTGTTGGCAGCCCATGGGATGGACCTCAGAAATGGTCGCCCAAACGTACAACATCTCTCGGCAGAAGCAAGACGAGTATGCGCTTGTTTCACATACACGCGCTGCAAAGGTTTCTCTCTTTTCTCCTGCTTCGTTTTATTTTTGCTCCCCGCTCTCTGAGGCCCTGACGGAAATGTTGTGATTGTGCAGGCGTTGGCAGATGGCATCTTTGCCAAGGAGATTCTCCCCATCGAGCTCCGAGGGACTGTTCTATCCGTGGACGACACCGTACGACCGAACGTGAGTGCCGAAGGACTCGCCGCACTACAACCTGCCTTCCCAGAATGGGGCGGCGCATCTACCACGGCTGGGAACGCTAGCGGTGTGGGTGACGGCGCGGGGTTGTGCATATTGACAACACGCGAGCGTGCGAAGGCAGAAGGCTATGATGTCCTCGCCAAGTTTGTGGGCACTGCCGTCGTCGGTGTTGAACCGCGCCATATGGGGATCGCCCCCATATATGCCATCCCCAAAATCCTCGCACAAACCGGTTTGGAGAAACAAGATATTGACGTATACGAGGTGCGGGGTTTCTCTCCCTTATCGCAAACCTGAAGCTTCATCAAGGAACGGGCGCGATAGATCAATGAAGCATTTGCATCGCAATTTGCTCACTGCGTTGAACAGTTGAAGATACCGATGGATAGGATAAACCCCAAGTAAGTTGCCATCAGCCCTTTGTGGCGACTCGAGGCAGTAGTTTCATATTTATATATTTAGCGGCGGCTCCATCGCATTAACTCACCCGTTGGGCATGAGTGTGTTGTCTATCACTACACGAGGTATTTACTTATTGATGACATCGTAGCTGGCGTTCGCCAAGTTGTCACTGGGCTGGAGGAGCTACGTAGGCGGAATGGTCAGTTCCTATGCACTAGCATGTGCGTCGGGAGTGGAATGGGTGCTGCTGGAATATTCGTCAATGAAAATTGCTCGTGAACGCCAACTCGACCGCTGGCAGTATACTTGGATTGGTCCTCAACTCTGTGCGTGCGATAAGGGAGCCGCATATCGTGTTTGGTATTATCCCTTCACATGCGGAGGTCAATCGCATCATAATCTTGGAATTGTGAATTGAGGTATCTAGGGTATCTAATAAGGACGTAGGTACGGCTATGTACTAGTACATAATACGTGTAACTTGACATCCATGGGTCTCTGGTGGCATGGGGTGCAATTACACCTGAGAAAATAAAACGTCAGCTTGTTATCCTCGTTGCAGAAGCAAAATGCGAGAACGACAGAAAGCCAAAAAAAATTGTGCTCAGAAGGTCATTCATGTCAGTGACATGCACGGGATTGCGGCCGCAAGGACAGCATCCAATACAGTCAAAGTCGACTAAGAGGTGCCAGTTGTGGTTGAAAATACAACGCTCTTCATAGCAAGCGCACGGTACTGATAATTTTAACACTCACCGGACTAAAGGACTGCGAAATAGGTTGAGTTGAAAAGCGGGTTTTATAAGTGCCAATCTAGACTCCGCTTCCGGATTTGGCTAGGTGGAAAGTGTAATAGGACGTCTAGTCATCAGTAGCTCGACGAGCAACACTCGCTGTAGTCTCTCTTTCTAACAAAGGTGTGTTGCTTTATCTACTGTGCGACAGCATTCACAGCAAATACTGGATTTTACCTGGCGAATAACGTAGATTGCATTTGCGTTGTGCTGGATGCCACTTCTCACGTCTAGATGATACGCTTTATCACCAGTGCTAACACATCTGCACACACAGTTTCTTCCGAACTTCTCAAATATGTCCGCTCAAATCAGCAAGAAGCGAAAGTTCGTCGCGGATGGTGTCTTCCGCGCCGAACTGAACGAGTTTTTCACCCGTGAGCTCTCCGAGGAGGGCTACTCTGGTTGCGACGTCCGTGTCACACATGCGCGTACCGAGGTATGTACTCTCTGCTATTCTCAATAAATCATCGACTTGACTTGTATGTAGATTATCATTCGCGCCACACATACTCAAGAAGTCCTTGGCGAGAAGGGTCGCCGTATTCGCGAGCTTACCGCCCTCGTCCAAAAACGATTCAAATTCCCCGAGAACACGCTCGAACTCTATGCTGAGAAGGTGCAGACTCGAGGTCTTTCCGCCGTTGCGCAGTGCGAGAGTTTGCGGTACAAGCTTCTTGGTGGTCTTGCTATTCGTCGGTGAGTCCGAAACATCTTTGGAGCCACGCATAACCGCTGACTTGGTTTTAGGGCGTGCTATGGTGTGCTTCGGTTTGTCATGGAATCAGGTGCCAAGGGATGTGAAGTTGTCGTGTCTGGCAAGCTCCGCGCTGCCCGTGCCAAGTCGATGAAGTTTACCGACGGGTTCATGATCCATTCGGGTCAACCCGCTCGTGAATTCGTTGACTACGCTGTCCGTCATGTTCTCCTTCGCCAAGGTGTTCTTGGAATCAAGGTTAAGATGTACGTGCGATTCATTCAGCGCATATGGAGATGACTCGTCTGATGATCGCTTTAGCATGAAAGGTTACGATCCCGAGGGACAACTCGGTCCTCGGATACCTTTACCTGACTCGGTTACCATCCACGAGCCTCCTGTGGATAAGGTCATTGGTGAACCCACATCAGAACAACGCGAGCCTGCCGTCCCTCAGGCAGCGCCGGTACCGGATGAAGCTGCCTTCCAGCAACCGCAGGAATCGTATGATCAGGGAGGAGGTTTCGACCAGCCTGGTTTCTAAGCCGTATTGTACGCATTGTACTTATCCATTATTGGCAAATTGGCAAAATTGGGATGCTCTCGGCGCCATTACAACCAGTTCATCCCTCATATTAAATGATCCTACGTTAGACAAGGTGTTGTGAAGGAATAAAAGGAGGAAATCATGGCACTGTAACTAGACCGGTGATCGTCTCTCGGCGAATCCTAATAGGGATATCTCGCTGTCGAGGTTTACCTCATTACGAGGGCCGGTCACGAGGCTAGCACTGTAACGCTGCTACCAGCCAATCCCCCTGGACCAGGGGGTAATATCACTGTAAATGCCAGAGGTGTCTCCTTTAACCCTTCTACCAGGATATCCACATTAGTGAGTGTTTGCGATGGGTCGGAAACAGTTAAGGTCTCAGTGTCCAAATTGAGCATGAGCGCCACAGCTCCGCTAACAGTAACACTGGTGGGTCCATAGTTGAAAGGCCCATTGTCTATAAAAAGGGTGCCACCAGACGCATCCCAGAAAACTGCAGAGATGGAGTTGTAGTCCACGTCAAGAACTGCAGAAATATGTGCGTCGTTCTGGAGTGGGATGATCATACGATACGCCCTCTTGGTCCGGAAGTTGTCAAACGTAGTACCGGGGAAGATGGTGTACGAGATGGGCTGCGTCGGGTCCTGATGCCCGATCCATGCAGCGAAGAGGTCCACCGTCTCTGGCGATTGCGTTGACGTGCCGATCGCGGACCATGCGCCCGTGCGTTCGCCGACGGACAAGGAAAGTACGGTCGACCCCACGTCAAAGCAATAGCCGACACCCCCATGCCAGAGTGACGATACCGTGCGGTCGAACGTCTCATTTCCGGGAGCATCGAAAACCCCATCGTCGATGTAGATGGGGCCTGAATCTGAATGCCGTCTCTGGTCCAAGACGGAATAAACCGGTGCGGCGGAACTGAGGGAGGTGAGGTTGGAGATCATGATGTATTGGGTATCGTCGTCGAGGAAGAACCAAGATTTTTGCCAGCTGAACGCTTTGGTATATGGATTGAGGTATCGCATGGCTGCGGCACCAGTTTCACCATTCGATACGCCGCCTACGAATGACTCGAGCCCTGTCCATCCGGCACGGGCGCAATTGAGTGGGGTTGCACCATAATCTACGGTAGTACCGGGAATGAGATTCCAATCCCAGGCCGCAGCAATGTCTTCGTACTCGTCACCTCGCAAGTAAGTGTAGAGGGTGCCATCGGCCAGGTGGAAACCAAACGGCTAGTGTGAAACGTCAGACGCTAGGCTTGTTTAGACAACCAACCTGGCAATACGAACGTTTTGGGAGTTGGTACATTCAGTGTTCTTCGTCCGGATCGAATACATTTTCAGCGTGGAGACATAGCCAGAACCACGCTGAACCTGAAAACGAGTCAGAATGGATGTTCCGGCCGGTAGTGCTCTCCGCTCACCATGTAATCGTTATTGTAAAAATTCCTGTTACCAATAAGATTCCCCGCATTCGCATCCTTGGTAGGCTCGATAAGGCTGTGGTAGACTTGAACTATAGTGGGCGAATTCCACAATTCTCCAAGCTGTAGGACTTCGGAAAGATTGAGATTAAGACTGCCAGTAGCTCTGAGAAAATATCAGGAGGCTCCTTGCTAGATTTGAACAAACGACGCACTGTTGATCGATGACGGGGAACGAGATAAACCGGGGCAGAGTGCTCTAGTACACATTCAGTTTACGATATGAGATGAAAAAACGGGAGACTCACGAAGTCCCAATGAAGTACATTGGTCTCCACGTTGCGGTATATCATCCATTGGTCGCCGTCAATCAAAGTCTCAAAGGCACGTTGTGAAGTAGCATCAGCTGCATACTGAGTCCCAGCAGCATCGATCTGTAGTTCAAGAACGTCATTGGAGCTAATCAGGATTCGTAAGTGAACTCGGTGAAACTCAATGGGATTGTTGAACATACTAATCCTTGCCATAGTTGCCGTTGTAAAGAAGACCACTGTGTTGGCCGAAACTGCCATCCGGCTTGATGCCATCGACCATAATCCCGGGCTGAATGATTATCTCGGCGTTAATGCGATCATAGGCTTCAGTGATAAGGGTTGAATTCGATGTCAATAAGGCGAGATTTACTCCGATGCTCGCTACATCCAATATGTTGGCGCCAGTCAGAAAGCCTTTCCCCTCGTAAAATGTGTCATAAGCCCGCGCAAGAATGGAAGCACAACTGTTGATTTGCGTTGAGGTGAGCGAGGAGTTGAACAGCAAGCAGCTTCCGCCAACAAGTTTAGGGACAAGTATAACCTACATGGGTCGGTAAAAACGATCATTCGATTCGGAGGACTTGAAATAACTCACATTCGAGAACCAGTTTGTGTTCCAGAAACCGGGAGTGCCACATGGACATGCACTGGTGTTACCTTTATCTAAACATCCCAGTACAGTGAAGTCCCGTGAGAACCAGAAATCCATGGCAGAGGATATGGCACTAGCGAGGGCCGGGTCACCAGCATAATGGTTATCGGCACCCCTAAGTCCACCATGCCAAGCGGAAGTCATGGTCACTGTATCGGGTCAAGAACTAAGAAGGAATGTGTCTGATTTATTAAAGTACGTACATATGCGGGTCCAATGGGTACTGGCAGGCCAGTTGGCGCGCTGTGCAGGACAACCAGACGTATAATCTATCTCTGCAGCAGGCCAGCTTCCATCAGGACCCAACGTTTGCAGCCTAGGGTACCAGGGTGTTAGATGAGCACGAGGCACAAAGTGGGGACGTACCATGAAGCTATCTGGGACACCTTAGTGGCGGAGGCAGAGATAAAGCCAAGTCTTCGTTGAAGGACAGTGTCCATATCCTGCTGGGTCTGCGGGCTTGTAGAGGATGGAGCTAAGGCTGACGAAAAAGATGGGCTGGAAGATGGCGCGCCAAGGGGGAGGACGGAAGCGGTGAGGGCCAGGAGAGGCAGGGAGGCTAGGTAAATGAGAGAGAGTAGTTTCATTATGTGGAGGAAGGAGTGGACGCTCTCGGGTGCGCGTTTATAGAGCAGCGAGAGGCTGGTGGGCCGAGGCTGGAAGCGGGCAGCGTGAAACCTATCATAGTTAGAATTGGGCGGCAATGAGGAGAGGCGGGTAACGGTAAAGACCGGCAAAAGCCGAGAAGGGGGATTCGAGCGTAAATCGTAAATCGGTCACGCTCACACTCACTCCCTCGCTTTTCCTCCGCGGTCACTTCTCCCCCTTCAGCTACTATCGCCCCCCTCTCCCCTTTTCCTTTCCTAACGCTCCTCCTCCTCTTCCTTGTCCCTTCTCCGTCTCTCTCTCTCTCTCCCTTTCTCCCCCATGCCTTCCGACTCTCCAATCCATGCCCGCGCTTCGTGTGCGTCTCCTTTCCCCCGCATTTATCTTACTGT
>QLOU01006206.1:0-17221 GCA_003313715.1 Russula abietina | reverse complement strand
TTGTTATTCCCATCCCGCACTTGATAATGCTCTACAGGTGTTGAAATTAATTTTGAAACTTCCTGTGACTTGAAATGACAGAACAAGGACAGATGGGGGATCACGTCGTCCATCACACCCCTTGTTACGATTTTTGGATTGACCGCATCTGGAATGAAGTCGGGTGCCGCGGTGCTTCATGCCCTCTCAAGATCTCAAGGATAAACTCCGTTGGACTTGCAAAGGAGTCGCGGAAATGCGACCGGGAGGATGGCATGCCATTGCTCCCACTGCAACAACTAATTCCAAGCCTCCCGTCTCTTGACATCTAAAATAATGTAAATCAGACTATGCCACCGCCCTTTTTTTCCCTTTGTCGCATCTGAGTTGCATACAGCTCGAGACCAGCGTCAGAACGCAAAATGAAACGTACATGAGAAGTGTTGCACGACTAAGAGTCCCAAAGATGCTGGATGCTGCCCACGGATGAACAATAAGAAAGGGGTCGTTGGTACAGGTGAAAGGGACCAGGATGTGGGTAAGATCCGGATGGCATGCCGTAGCCGTGAGTCCTTAGGCAAGTACCCTGACCTTGTAAAGAATATTCCGTGTCCTGACTCCCCATCTCGCAGACTTGCAGCACTTGGACTTGGACTGAGGGGCGAGGGATACTAAGATATGGGGAAAACTGACGAGGGCTGGACAGACAGCGAAAATTTCTGAGGCGGATTTGAGAGCTGTGAGTGTTCAGTGGGTGCGAAGAAGACATGAGACGAGCAAATGAGCGAGACTTTACTCACCGAAGAGCGAAATAACGATTCGCCAGATGAATCCCACATAAAATTACCCATGCATCATCGTCAACGACTTGCCATCCGCGTTTGCCCAGCATTATAAGTTACACGAACGTACCCCATGGTGCCTGGTTACGGTTACGTTTTCGGCGAAACACATGTTACTCATAACGCTGAATTTTAGGTGTCGAGATCCAGGGACCAAGCGCCCCTTGACATCCTCGATACTTTGTGAGCCTTCCGGTAGCCTTAATCTTGACCTTTTTCACACAGTACTGGGAAAGCATGGGTAGTGGGTGCAGAGCGCGATTGCGTGGGACAAGGCTAGCGAGGAGTGCCTTCCTTACCTGGAGCCTGGGTCGGGGTTAGGGTTGGGCGAGGAAGTGGTCCATCATGCCAAGAGCGAGCGAGGGTGAGATGTATGCGGCGCGCGTGGGCAACTATAGACGCCATCTATGGGCGGTTCGTGTGCCATCCAGGAGGATCTCAGCACCAAAAATTGCTTACAGAGCTCGCGTTGATGACCGATTGAGATAGCTGGGGAAATGGGTCGGTCGCAAACTTATTACTAGGAGACTGCTGCTGCCGCTTTCATAGCTAAGCTTGTCGTTATTTCGTAGTCGGATGTCGTCATTGGTGGAGGAAGCCGAAATAAAATGCAACAAGGGTACGGTGGTTCACCTGTGGGACTCACAGTGCTGCCCGGCATCGGTAGGATCTCGTCTATGACGGCTCGACTGCCTTTTGTTCTGGAACCTAAAAGAATGCTCGATAAAATGCAGTTTAAGCAGAGATATGGGCCCAACCATATTTGCACACTTCGAGCTCCAATTCCCTCGTTAGCTGCAGATGGAAGGAAATGCGGTGAGTGCATACAGTACATCCTATTGAGCGCTTCCAATTGGTGGGCATCTGCGCGCTTGTGCTTCTTCTTAATTGTTGGCTCAGGAATCTGGGCCGGTATATTGTAGGCTGGCGGTGATCCAGTGATGGGGCAGGAAGGTCGGATGGGCACGGGCAGGCTGTCTGGCAGGCTTGGAGTGTTGAGTGTCGCGCTTGGAGCGCGATCGCGAACGCGAAGAGCGGAAATGAACACGGTCACGTGCGTGGCGTCTCCGCGACACGACCGACAGCCTGACTCGGAGTGCCTCATTTCATTTGCGAGTTCGAGGATCCCAGAGTTACCTAAGCCCTCTCCTCATCTCCCCAATGAAAACAACGACCAATTTCGTGGCGAAGAAAGAATCTTTTTCATGCTCTCGTTTGGGTCTCCCCCCGGCCGTTCTCTCTTCAAGTGATATCCTCACCAAGATCCTCACTTGCCGTGGGAGTCGCTGGCAGAACAACGTACTGTATGCTATTGAGCGTTTTATCGCAATGTCCGGGAACCGAAACACCTGGAACTGCTGTGCTACTTTCCAGAGATGGTGATCAATCGCCTACTATTTACGGTACGCAAAGCATAGCCCCGTGCGTGACCCGAACTCGTGTGCCAGTGATCCGGTGATGCCTCATGTTGCGGTGGGACTGTGACTTACAATTCACGGGCCGACTTACTGAAGATTCTGTCTACGGTCATGTGGAACGATCCGACCGGGCGTTGTCCTCGCTGCGCGAAACAGCCCAGACTTTCTGGTAAGAAGCAGACGATAAGAGGGAAACGGACAACATCATTTCAACGCTAGCAATCCATCAAACAAGATCATAGCAAGCATAACAAAGCGCAAGATCCCTTTCATACACTCTCCCTCCTACTCGGAAACTTCCTCTGGCCCAGTCTCTATAGGATGTTGGTTGACAGCTAAAGCCAGTTCAATTGATGGTATCTCCGAGAACATCACCGACGCCTATAGTGATCACAACTTGGAATCGACCAGAGCGACCGGATTCGAAGTGAACTCCGTTAACAGTCGATTCTGGGTTGTTGACGTAGCGCCCAGCAAGGCGGCGAAGGCGCTCGGGTACCGATATGTCTGGGGCGCCTTCATTGGGCGCCATATCCATCTGGACTTGAGGAGGGTCTAATGTCTTATGCAGAGGCGCGTATCCGACATTTTCCAGATACTGCTAGAGAGGTTCAGCTAGGCACATGAAACGGAGGACCGGAGAACACAGTGGAGCTTGCGGAGTGGCAGACCACGCTTGCGTTGATACGTCCACAGAAGTAGTTATGTTAGTTGGGTTGGGACTGCTGACATTCTGATTCGCATATGGGACAACCGATTCCTTTATAAAAGAATTATCAGTCAAGAGACAGGGACGGGGTGATTTGTACGGCGCTTACGACTGGAAGACTTGAGTCCTGGTAATCTATAGCCTGAGTACCACTGTTCATTTGATACTCGACGCATCGGATCCTAGAGCAAATTGAACAGAAACAATCCTGGATAGCGGGATTCGTGTCTGCCCGAGCTGCGTTTTGCCAGTGACTGGCTGGAATAGTACCATCTGGTGTGGATGGGACCTGGGGAACGGGGGCTTCATAATGAGCAAGGCATGTCTCGATGGGTCCACGACGATGCATGGGACAGCGTACATAACCTCGTTGGTGAGGGGTTGACCAAGTGTTCGCCATCGGGAAATGCTACGACAATTAAAGAGGTCTGTCGGGCCACGGAAGATGGTCTTGGATGTATTTGTTAGGAAGTGAGAAATATACGAGGGAGGGTTGGGCCTTATAAGTATGATAGTATGATGGGTGGGGACGAGAAGGATAGTGACCGGGGGTTGTCACAGGCAGTTATATAGTAGATGGGGTCATGGGGCTTGGACAGGGGAGGGCAAGTGGACGCCTAAGTCATGAAGCAGTCACGAAACTGGAGGCCGAAAGTACCCAGGAACGAGGAGTAGGGTCCGTAAAGTTGGTGTGCCAATGATTAGAGGAGGGGCGAGATTCACAGATCCAAAGTCCAAATTCGGTATGCAACACGGGAGCGGGAAGCCGATTGATTCCGGCGCTTTCGACTCGGGTTTCTTCGCCATACGTATGACCATACCTCTCCCGAAGATTTATTCTTTAAATTGGAGAAGCCTACCAAAGTGCAGCACTGTTGCCTACGACATAATCATCGTGGCATAGATGGTATTACCAATGCCGAAGAGGCCAAGAGACATCCAGAGACAATGACCAGCCTTGAACGATTTATTGATAATAAATCATCGATAACTACACGTGGGGTGCGCGTTTGCCTGTCGTGATGCCCAATCTCGGACAGTCAACCCTGTGTGTGTGCCCAGTCCCTCTTTTGGGGCTGCCCATCTCTCCCTTCAACCAGAGGGGCCGCATTCCAAGTGAACTCTATTAACGAGTAAATCTGGGTCGTTGGCATAACGCCCAGCAAGACGCCAAAGCCGCCCCTGGACCGACATGTTAAGGACTTGAGCCTGGTCAGGTGCGTGCCGCACCAGTCTGGATCTCGAAACTTCGGGGAGGATTCGGCTGCTACGATAAGGGTTGAGTGGACGGATCGTGAAACCGGGTCATGGTCATGACTCACAGTCCTATGATATTGAGAGTATGGATAAGACTGTGACTATGGCATGGGGGGTATGAGCTGAAGGAGGGAGTGTGGGGCGGATCGTGGAAGAAATGATGTGACGGTTTGTAGTTTGGGTGGAAACGCCGATCGGGAAGGGGAAACGAGTGGCGACGCGATCGGAAGGGGTGGATTTAGAGAAGGACGCGGACGAAGTACGGGGAGCCAGGCGAGACGGTGTATCTTTTAAGAGAATCTCGAGGCTGCGGGCCAAGTGTGTGGCTTCGGTTTCGAGTAAACAGAGGGATCATTCGAAAAGTAGCGTTGGATGGCTAGACGAGTGATTGAAAATCACATCTATCGTTCATTTGAGACGTCTACCAGGTCAGATTAAGGCGACAGCGATGTGACAAAAAAGACGGACTTTGTACTTTTCTTTTCCCAGTTGAGAACATGACATGTCCAATCCTACAAAACCCTCTCACATAGACGTATTTCCTTGGCTTGACAAGTATATCAGACGTGGGGTATAACGAAAGTTAAGGGTGGTTCGCACGGGTTGGCGTGTTATCCGCACTGCGATATGCGGTATGAGGCCATATGAGACTTCGAGTCGGATGTCGGATAGTCAATGTGAAAGAGGCCAGGAGATGTTGAGTGCGGCCATCGTCGGCCCGTTACAGCAAATGGAGGTGATGAACGAACAGTCACTGGGAGGGGTCGTTCTAATATACTGTACTGTTTTGGGGCGTGGGTTCAGTTGTAGATGATAGGGTTGCATGGCTTGGCTGGCTTGCACCAATGTCGGCGAACGCCCTCCCATCGTTATAGGCAGAGATTTTTTTTTTTCCGAATTTGTATTCCGCGCGCATGTAACTATGGACAAAGAGGCGGTCACGCTGCCAAGCGTTGTATGTATGACTGGTTAGTGAGACGCTTTCCCGCTTGGGTGTTGTATGTACAGTATAGTACGTGGGTGCTGGTGGATGGGGTAATAAACATGGTACGCCTCGTCGCCGATATCAACCGAGCGACGAGTGAAGTCAACCTTGTGTGTCTGGCTCTCATCATCCCGGGTCCCAATCTACTCTCCGGGGTTTCGCGCAGGCCTGAGACTCCTCCAGGAACCGTAAGGTTCCGACGCAGAGCAGCGGTTTGTTGAAGAGCTGGTCAAGGGACCGAGCTCTCCCGCGCGCGTCTAAGTGTTTGCGTCTGGCCGCGTCGTGGATTGGGCAGTCCATGAGGACGTGCTCAACGGTTTGGGGCAGCTCCCCGCAAGGGCATGCCACCATCTCTTCCGGTAGCGGGGAGAACTTTTTCCCCAGAAATCTTGCTGTGTACTCGCCCGTGAAGGCGTGTCCTGTGATGAACCTGAATAGTGTGGATGTAGTCGAGCGGGAAACCTTAGCTTTGTGTAGTTTCCCTTCTCTTTTGGAGCGGAAGGGTTTTTCGAGCCAGCCCTTCTGTTGTATGCGGAGAATAGGATGGATTTTCCCGTCTGGCGGTTTGGTGCACGCAGTGCGATACGCCAGGGAGGTGCGGGGATTTTCGTGCCACCGCTCCTCCCATTTGCTAAACGCCGCTGCTTTAGTCTGTTGTCTTTGATAATTAATACTCACCTGTTCGTGTTCTGCGCTAATGCGCTTCTTCACGGCTTGGTGAGCCATTTTCTTTGTGTTCTTATATGCTTCATTTGCATCCTCGTACTTGAACCAAGAGATTCTAAGGGAGATGTTAGCATGGGTGCGGAGGATGAGATCGGTATACCAGGCTATCTCCAGTTGGGTTGGCTGGTCAGGTCCCGGCCTTGTGTCCGCGTATTTCGCGATCGTTGCTTTGGTGTTGTTAAATATGAATATTGATCCGTCGTGTTGATGGCTTTTGAGGTAGTTGTCCGTTAGGGCTAAGGCTGGTCGGAAAGCTGCTAATTGGGCGTCGAACTTGGTAACTGATTCCCCTAAGTTGATTGAGGCAGAGCCCCATAGCACATTTCCGCGGTAGAGTGAAGCAGTGACTGTACCTTTTGCCTTGCCATTCACGGATCCTTTGGACGTGAGGGCACCCTGGCAGTAAACCGTTATGGACCCTGGGGGTAGCAGAGCTACTCCTTGGTGTCCCTCTGGGTGGCGCGTCAGTCATCCGTTCCAGCTGGGGCCGCTCGGAGGTGAAAGCGGAAAGCTTTCGATCCGGGGGCCTTTTACTGAGACGCACGAAGCCAGCCATTTAAGGGCTGTTTTTGCTGACCTTCGTTGCGGAGATGGGAGGGGGAGGTCTTTGGCGGTTTTTTCAGACCAGGGTTCTTGACTTCTTGAAGGCGCTTGAGCGGTTGGCTAGCGCGTGGGAGGTGATATAACCTAAGAGCGTACGTTTTTGTTAGCATGTCGAGTCTCAGGTCAATAGGCAGAATGGAAAGTAATTGGTGGAGGGGTTCGCGGGGTGCTGTCTTGAATGAGCCACTAATGACTCGCACTGCCTCATTCTGGACTGTTTGAAGCTTGCGTACAAAGGTCGCTTGTTTTCCTTTGTACCATAGCTGACAACCGTATGTTAGTACTGGGAGGCAAATGGAGTTGTATGCCAGTCTCCACTGCGCGAAGTCAATTCCGCGCCCTGAGTTACCTAGGAGTTGTAGGGCTTTGAGTGATGCCTGGGCTCTGTTGCACATGATGTCGACGTGTCTTGTCCAGTTGATTCTATGGTCAATGAAGAAGCCAAGGTACTGGACATTTGTGGAGGCCTTGACGCGGCGGGGGGTCCGTTCTGCTGGGGTCTGGAGTTGGAGAGACGTTGGCGGGTCCTCCTGTTCTCTTTGCCGTCTGAAAAAGAGGACTTCCGTCTTCTCTGGTTCAATTGCAAGACCTGAGCGTGTTAGCCAGTCCGAGCATTGGGCGTATTGGTCACTTAAGGATTCAGTGACGTCCGACCATTCAGTGCCGCACGCAAATAGAACTCCATCATCAATATACATACTCAGGGTGGCATTTGACCAGCCACGGACTTTATGTAGAAGTGGTGAGGTGAATATGACGGATAGAACTGGAGAAATAGGGGACCCCTGGGGGGGTACCGACATCTGACTCTAGAGGGTCGGAGAGGATGCCATTGAATTTGAATCGTACTTTCCTGTCAGCCAGGTATGATTCGCACCATGCAACAATTTCCAGGGCGAAACCTAAGTCACTGATCAGCTGGATGAGTCTCGGACGGTTGACGTGGTCGAAGAATCCTGCTATGTCAAACAGGCATATGCCTGTTCTCAGTCCTGCTGTGTGTGCGCTTTGTACATCATGAATGAGGCACAGTGCCGCATCTACTGTGGAGGAGGCGATTCACCCTCCGTACTGATTTGTAGGTACCAGGTCATGTTGTATGTAGGGATCATCACGGGTAGGGCGACCCGTGCGGGTTGGCGGGCCGGGTTGCTCCGGGCGCGGGCGTGGGTTGGAAAATTCCAACCCACGACCAACCCTTGCCCGCAGCGAGGGTTTGCCCAGCCCGCTACGGGTTTGATTATTTGCCAGCGGGCGTGCACGGGCTGAACCTGATCTCCACCGACTCCACCGACTCCACCTGATCCGCTGCCAAGTTACGGCGCTGCAAGTCGCCGCAGCCTTCGTTTACAGCTCTATAGCTGTCCTTGCGTCCTCTCCGCCTCCATTTCGTTCTCCCGTGCCGCAATGCGACTTTCTCGGTGCATTCTGTGATGCACCGAGGCATTCGGGCCTCACTTGCCCTTCCCAACTCCCGCTCCGACTCCGAGTCATCCCTTCGCCCTCGAAGAGGCAACGCGGCCCATCCAGTCTTGTGACTCTTGTCTTCCATGCTGCTCCACTGCCGCCATCGAGATCAAAGCTTATGGTGCGTCAATTCCCCCATCCCACTACACTCTGCACTGAACTGGGCATTGAAGAATACAGGTCCGCACCACACATAAACAAGACTCAACCCAACACCCTCGTTCTCGTTCTCATCCTCGTCCTCGTCTTCTTCACCAAGGACACTGCATTGCCTTGATGCCTCCACACATCCCAAGCTCACACATTTTCCTCCATGGCCCAACATCTGCACTGATCGCGATCGACCGTGCCTTAATGTAGAAGAACGCGATGAGAGCGGTGCGTTCACCCTCCTTTACCTCTGCACTTCTAACTTTCGTTCCCCATCAAACACACAGCATGCCAAACGTTGTCACAGTTTCAACGCAACAACCAGCAGGTGTCTAATCGTCGAGAAGCCCATTTGGGCTGTTCCAAGCTCACGCAAGTTGCCATCGAGAGGCCGCGCGGCCCCTTCAGGTTCATTTTCACAAAGTCCAATCGACGTTGAGTCACCCATCTCATCGACGCGTGTACCTCCCTTCTGCAACCAATTCCATAGGAACTTAGGCAGTGGCAGCATGGGCGACAAAGGAACTGGGTGGTAAGTGCTCCCTCATCCCGTTTGACTTTGATTCTGATTTCCTCAACGAGCACCACATGCAGCCCCTTCACCCAGCCATGTCATCAGCAAGACATCTTCATCACGACCGTCCGCACCACCTCACGTGCCTCTGGCTACTGTGCCAGACCATCACCGTAACACCTGGCTCGTCCAGTACCAGATTCCATCGCGCGCGCGCAAGACGACATCACCCGTGCACAGACAGACAGAATGACACGTTGACGCCGCAATCACCCATGAGTCCCAATTGATCGATCGACTACATGGGAAAGGGCTGTCGAGAGTATTAACTGGGTGATGGATACGTTAAGCCCAATCGCGGAAGTGCGTGTGATGCCTTTTCTTGTCCTCGACTGGGCTGACTTCCCCACTTCAGGCTTTTCCATTCGCAAAGATGGCACACAGTTTACTCTCAGTGATCCCCAAGGTACGTTAGTTCGCGCCGTTTTCCGGAAAAGATACTCATCTGGATGGTAGACATTCCTGGAACAATACCAATGTGACCGAGCAGCGGCAGCAGGACCGCTCGCCACCACACGCTCACGACATCGACATCTGGTATGTCGATAGCACTCAAGTCATTGTCACTCACTGACGATCTGACGACCCCGATGACCTGCTGTGGTGACTGGTAGTGACACCATCAGGGACATACAGGAAGATGACCCCGACGACCTGCTCTGATGACTGATAGTGACACCATCAAGGACATACAGGAAGACGACGCCGCGTGCACACAAACAGGCAAGACTTGTTAGATTACTTGTATCCTACGTAGGCTTGTCATGTAGTTAAAATAGGTTTTGAATACATCATATTTTGCCAGTTAAAGAAGTTATCGAACCCGTCCCACCTGCTGCTACTGTATTGGATGCACTCACCTTGTGCCACATTAGGCAACCGCCGGACCGGGTGACCCAATCGACTTGGAGACGCGCGACCAGTCTGTGACAATTAACAAGACCCCTATCTCGACGATCTCCCTATCGAATCCCTCAGGAACAAGACGGGAAATTAACGAGCATCGATGGGAGATACTATATCCTCCACCCGATTCGCCAGAGAAATACGAATTCGAGAGTTATGTTTTATTTTATTTTATTTTATTTTTTCGCGTGTTGTTTCCTTTCGTTTGCATAGCACAAGGCATAGCACTTTGTTTTTAGTTGAAGTAGCACATATTATTGATATTAAATGAATATATTGTATATAGAACATACAAGTATACACCGTAGCATGAAATAGTGCATCAACCCGTCACCCTTTATTGTGCGGGAACCCCCCAAATTTCTGAAATCCCGTGTGAAAACCCTCCCTCTGATGGGTGGGAAACCCTTACCCTTGGCGCGGGGCACGGGTAGCGCCGGCGGGCGGGTACGGGTCGCTTAAAAAAACCCCGGGGTGGCCCGTGATTATCCCTAGTTGTATGATTTCTTGGTACATCAGTCGGGTGACAATCTTCTCGACGAGCTTTCCAAGACACTCGAGGAGGGAGATTGGACGGTAGTTCTTAGGGATAGTATAGTCAGCTCGTCCAGGTTTGGGAACGACGCACACTATGGCCTCTTTCCACTCTCTCGGGTGGTATCCTGCGTGTATACTTGCTCTGATGAGATCTGCGAGACGGGTGGGAGTCGACTCCCAGATCCACTTGAGTACCTTCCATGTGTGTCCTGATACTCCTGGCGCTGAGGTGTTGGTAGTTTTCGCCAGGAGATCGTGGATGAGTGAGTCGCGTATTTCTGGGAGTCTCCGTCTTGGAAGTGGCTGTGGGTCATCTGCCAAATGAAGGGGCACGTCAGGTGGTGTTTCAACGAGAAAGCGCTTAGAGAAGATCTTAGTCATTTGAACTCATTTCTTTGTGTTCGTGCGTGAGCCCTTCTTCTTTCCTTAGAGGTGGGATCTTAGTTGTCCTTCTACCGTGTCGCCAGGTGGCAACCTCCCATAGGCTGGACTGGGCGATGACGCCATTCACCCACGTGCGCTTGGCCATTCGGACTGCTCCTTTGAGACGCATTGAGGCTGTTTTCCGGGCCTGTTTGTCCTGTGCTGTCCTCAATTGAGTGGCCGCTTGAGTGCATGCTTCGGTCCACCATGGCGCAGCTTTTGGGTGGAAAGGTTTCCGTTTGTGGCACGTGGTCAAGGTGGCTTCATCAATGTCCGCTTTTAGGTATTGCGCTGCGCGTTCGACTTCCTCTTTGGTTGGCGGGTCAGAGAAGTGAACTTGGTTGCGCTGGGCAATTCATTTGTAGCTTTCTTGCCATTTGCTTTTGGATCTGTCTTCAACCAGATAGCCAGGGTCTGACACATGGTTATCTGGTGGGCTGAAGGCGTGCCTTGTCCGTGCTGTGACGTGTAGAGCCACATGATCTGATCCTAAGGATCCTTCCCAGTCGACTCGTAGGTCCGAGAAAGTGGCCCTGTCAATAGCTGCGGCATTGAACCATGCTAAGTCAAGGACGCTGTCTCGTTCGTTGTCGGCTCCCCTACAAGTGATGGTACCTGGGTTGTTAGCGAGGGTCAGGAGGTTGCTTACCGCCCACTCCTCTAGTCTCCACGCCCAATACGACGTTTCAAGGTCATCAGGGGACCAGGACCGTGAGTGGGTGTTGAAATCTCCCATGACGAGGGTTGGTATAAAAGGGTCGAGGTCAAGTAACATGAGGGCGTTAAGGCCCGACATGTCTCTTACATCATGGTAGACATTTATGACTCTCCACTCTTCTCCAATGTGTATTACATCGAGGACCTGTACGCAAGGGTGAGCACATATGTCTGGGCGGGAAACGACGGAAAAGGGGAGTTGCTCAGTTGGGTTAGTGTTGGTTGATTTTCAGGAGTAGGCCATAACTTTTGGCTTTTGTCCCAGGTCGGTGGATGGGTAGTGGATATTCCATGCTGGAGAGGCGACACCGCCAAGTACGTCAACTCCTTCTCGGGCATCGTCTTGTCTTTTTGTGCCAATTCTGTTGTACCACGGTTCCTGTATAAGTAATAAATGAGCGTGTGACGCATGGTTGAGTATAGCATGTGTGACTGTGTTGCGTTTACGCATGTTCACTGATGATATTGTATATGAGGGCATATTAGACATAAAGACTTTCCGCGGTAGGCTCCTGTGTGGCCGAATTGGGTTGGTCTTCTTGTTGTTCCCTGGTGCGTGACCGAAGCCTTCGCCTGTGATTGCTTGGTCCAGCTTGTGGTCCTGCATCAGGGGGTTCTGGTTGCGGTGAGGGTGTTGGAATTGTTTCATCCTGTGGTTCGGGGGTGTCTGTTAGCACAGGGCCAGAGTTATCCTTACCTTTACCCTTATCTGGGTGGTGCTTGTGGCGTCTCGCTCTGTAGTTATCTCTGGCTGGGCATTTGTGGCTACGGCAGTCATGGTCCCATCCTGCGCAGTTCAGGCAGGGGAGTTTGCAGTCACAGGTGCCCGCAACTGCGTGGTGTCCTCTGCAGTGATGGGCATGTGTCTCCGTCGTGTGTGCTCCCCCACATTTAGCGCACCTTATGTCCCCTTTAGGGACTGTGCAGGTCCGCGAGGCTGCTGTGTGTCCTAGTTTGTGGCAGCGGGAGCATTGCACGAGCGGAGGCTTGTCTAGCCACTTCTCAATGTGAACTTCCTTTCCAAGCAGTCCATGTCTCTCTTTGAGAAGTTTGGCCGCTATTGTGCCATCTGGGTCAGAGAAAGCGAAGGAGATGGAGGAGTATGGGGTTGATATCCGTTCGACTGGTCTGACCCATCGTGGCGGGAGGGCAAAGTGGATCTCGCTCAGGCCCGGGAGAGTTCTAGCTTCCTTTAGAAGCGTGTCAGGACCAAAGGGTGTACCTTCGTTGTTGGTGAAAGGCACTCCATGTGCCAGTAACCTAGTCCAGCCTAAGGATGGGCAGAGCTGTGACGTGCCCGGAAAAGGGGCATTATAGGCAGAGATGTTCTGTCGGAGCCAATCCTGAGTGAGAGTTTCAGAGGATGGCATCGTTTGTCCTCAAGAGCCATGAGAATGGTTGCATCTTGTCTCAGCACACATCAATACAAGCTTTTTGGCCGTTCCACATACCAGCGGCGCATGGGTCGCTAGCAAGCAAGCTCCTACTGAAAGACTTTTCTTTCCAGCCGTACAGTGCTTCTTTTCGCCCGCCATCACACTACCCTCAGTTCACTTTACGCCAGCATGCAGTTCAAATGGTCGATGGCATTTCAAGCTGCGGCCCCGAGCACTTGCCCGAGAAATGGCAAGCATCTTCCCCCGACGTGTCCCACCTCTGTGCTTTTCGCCCGTGACACAGTTCACTTTACGCCAGCATGCAGTCCAGTGATCGAATCGCCCACTCGTCAATGACGCTGCGACCCCGAGAATGTTCCTCCCCGAGTCCCACCTCTATGCTTCTTTTCGCCTGTCACACTGCCCTCTCAGTAAGTCGAACGTTCTGAACGCACGACTTGATTCAACTGGTGACTGTGGGCGTTGCCATTTTTGTCATCAAAAGTCACTAGCTTCGGTCCGTCCATTCCACGGTGTCGCGCACGCAGAGCGATGCCATCATGCCACAGTGACTGACTACTGTATCGAAAGTGCTTCGTGAAGCGAAACTCAGCACACTACGAGACAAGCCGTTGCCTATCCGAGCAATCTTCACTCTTCTGTTGATTCATCCCCACTCTCGCATTGCCAGTATACTGCCGGTGACGCAATTTTGCCGATCCATTTGGAATAGCACTGAAGAATTCGACTAACTTACGTGCGAGGACTCCGATCCCGGTGATGCCATGTACCGGTACATCTCATCTTGTTCATTGCCTTCCCTGCACTATTTTTCCGTTGCCACCGTCAAGCGTCGCAGATAACGGGAGGACCAATAATTATCCATTTTCGATGGTACCTGCTGCTGTCCCGACAGTGAGGCAAAGCACTACAGTACTTGTACAGTAGAGATGACAGTCCAGAGCTAGCGGACAGGTTGCAATGTGTAGTCGTGTGAAATTATTTTTTTTGATGCCCATTGTGCACGTGCTTTCCCAAACGCAGACCACATTATGCGCGAGAGATTCTCGTCATTCTTTGCTACCTCCGTCCCCAGCTAGTCACGTCGTTTGGGCAGTTGCCAGCAGAATAAACGTTATTTTCTGCGTTAAACAATGCTTACAAGCAGTTCGCAATGGAAACTTGGGGCTAAACTGCTGCTCAACTACCTTCAAGATGGCTATCAATTGCCAATTATACGCGATACGCTGTCATACGCAAGCATAGCTTGTGATGCATAGCCCCCTGTGACCTGCACTGCATGGCTGCGTCGTTTTCCACGTCAAGTTTTGATCCAACCTGTTTACAGTGGGATTGATACTGCCTCTGGTACTTTCTTGGATTTCTGATATGTGGAAATGGTCGGATGTTGTTTGCGCTGCGCAGTTGCGCCAGATCTCTCGGTAAGAAAGCAATGATGATAGGGAAACTGACACCATTTAACATTAGCTATCCATCGTACAACAATCGTAGCAAATTCAAAAGCATAGCAAAGCACAAGATTCACCTCATATCCTTCTCCCTCCTACTCCGAGTCGGACAATAGTAGAAAGGGAACTGAAACTGTTTCTCTCTCTGGCCCTCTACGGGACATTGACTGACAGCTATCCATTTTCAATTAGTGGTATCCCCGAGAATAACACGTATGTCTATCGTGACGACAACTTGGAATTGACCAGAGGGACCTTGTTCCAAGTGAACTCCGTTAACGGTCGAATCTGGGTTGTTGACGTAGCGCCCAGCAAGGCGACGAAGGCGCTCGTGTACCGACATGTCAAGGGCGCCTTCATTAGGCGCCCTTCCCGTTTGGTCTTGGGGCGGGTCTTCCACCTCATACTGAGGTGCGTATTCGGCATTCTCTTGATACTGCTGAAGAGAGGGTTCAGCCAGGCCCAAGGAACAGAGGATTTGTGTACACACCGGAGCCTGGGGCGCGGCAGACCATGCATGGGTTGGGTAACCCATAGTAGCGATGCCGGCTGTGTGGGCACCACCGATGTTCTGGTTTGCATATGGGTCTACTGGTTCCTTTAGAGAAGAATCGTAGTCAGAAGGAAGGGGGAGAAGCGGTGGAATATAATAGCACGGTGCGTACAACTGGAAGCCTTAAGTTCTGGTCTTCTATGGTACCCGTGGTCGGTTGATAGTCCACGTTTCCGGCCCTTGAGCAGATTTCACAGGAGCAATTATGGATAACAGCATTTGTGACTGGCTGGGTTGCATCTTGCCACTGATCAGCTGGAATGGGACCATTTCCCGTGGACGGGACCTAGGGAACGAAGCCCGGCAATGAGCAAGAGACCTAGAACTCCTTGATGATGAGTACGATATGGCATACATAATCTCGTTGATGAGGGGTTGGCCATGTATCCGCCATCAGGGGAATCGCTATTGTATGAGGTGAGGACAAATGGGATGGTTTATCGGGAGTACTAGGGAGGAAGGGGAGAGGAAAGTGCGTGAGTAACAGTTGCACGAGAGGGAGGGCTTATAAGCCTTACTAGCAGCTTATGATAATATAACGACCGTATCTGCGAGCGCTATGGGGGCTGCTACCGACAGGATGGCTCGAAGAGGGCTTGACCGCATTTGCAACTGAAGCTGTAAGCAACTACCTGCGTTCTCACCGAAGCCAACCAAGAGCGAGGCGAAGAATATAGAAAAAGATGAACGTCCGTCAGGACAATGACGGCAGCTGCAGCTGCAGCTCCGGATGAGGAAAGAGGAGACACGGACCAGGGCTATGTGGCTAGTAATCGATCTTTATTTGAAATTCGTTGTTTCTTTTTTGTTTTCTTTCCACTCAGAGAATGACAGAGATCAGGTAATGGAGGTACTTTAATGGCAGAGTCAGGCACATGAGGTCGCATGCGCGATCAACCGACAATCTGTATACAGTTCAACCCATATACCCTCCAACAGAAGCGCCACCGGCTGGAAATGGCCAAGTAGGGCATAGAGCAAAGGTCTTTTCAAGTTGCCATCACATTTTTCCAACCTCCTATTAACATCCATTGCCGCAATAAGTCCGGTTCTGGTTCCGCCGGCGACAGACGCCAAGTTGCACGACGAGGTCTGGAACCCTGTCGCCAGGACAGCGGGATGCTCTCATTGGGAGGGAGGCATTAAAGAGGACGTCGGATGGGATCTGACTCATCTGAGGCTGTTCGGGATTGCCAAAGCGTCGGATGAGACATATCTTGGCGCCTGGGAGCGAGTCGATTCGAGGGCAAGCAGTGAGAGTGAGGTACATAATATGATCCGGTGCTGTGCTATGTACATGCGTGGTTGCTAGGCGCAGGGGCATGGGGCGAAGCCTATGGGTCCTGCCGGAGAGGTGAGCTGTGCGGACAGGTAGGGCTCTCGCGCTCGCTACAGCGATCCGTGAACTGGTGGTCACAACAGACCCGCTGGTTGTGAAATTGCTGGTGCGAGATGGAGGTGATTCTTCGCTGCTTTGCTGGTGGTGTGTGGTGAAAATGTGACTGCGCCGACTGGTGTGTTGAATCGGTTGATGCGTGCTACTTGCGGGCTCGCAGGTCTGATTGCGGAGAATCGACGACTATATATTGGCTGGAGGGTGTGGTGGGAGGGTGTAATTACAGAGGGCGACGTGAGTAACTATCACAAGCCGCTGCTGGAGCGTTGCCGAAGAGGAGCAGTGAAAGATGGACGGGACATCGCCCGGCACCACCAAGACCCCACTCCAAACTCCGTGGGCCCGGTCAGGACCGGCCCGACAGGTATGCCTTCACATTCGCGCTCTCTGGTCACTGGTCAGAGCCCATCTCGCAGATCTGCACCTCGTCCACGACCCGTTCCAAAGCCATGCGAGCCATTATTATTTGAGGTCTGTGGGAATGTAGCGAATGAGAGAGATATGCGATCTGTGGCACTGGGACCGCGGCGTTAACCAGGCTTTGTACGACGTTCTAATATGTGCAATGCAACCATAAACGTCGTAACAAAAAGTGAGGAAGAGAAAAGGAAAGGGGGAAATGGATATTTAGTGGGATGATGAGGTATAATATACAGTCAGGGCTAGGACGCACCTCAAGCAAACGGTCGGTCGTCACTCGTCAGCGAAAAAAATTTGGCGAGAAACGGCTTCTTCCTTGAACTCAAAGAGAAAGTCCCATCTGATCGGTACTACTTATTCTGTATGTTTTCCTCCAGGGAGGAAAAAAAAGAGGTGAGGAAGACTGTTTTCGCGAAAAAAAAAAAATAGACAATAGACAAGTTTAAACAACATTACAACATTCCTAGTGTTCCTCTCATTTCCTGTGTAGATCAGGAGGTGAAAGAGCACNGCCCGTACCCTTATCGTGCGGGATCCCGTACCCTGAGAGCGGGAAACCCTTACCCTTGGCGCGGGGCACGGGTAGCGCCGGCGGGCGGGTACGGGTCGCTTAAAAAAACCCCGGGGTGGCCCGTGATTTTCCCTACAAAGGTCTGAGCATAATAATAATATGGCGATGCGATACCTCAGACATACGAGAGGCTCCAGAAGTCA